>JAODAL010005446.1:0-143521 GCA_025379985.1 Phyllomedusa bahiana | reverse complement strand
GACCTGCACTTCGGCTACCCACTGCCTGTGTTTACCATCTGCGCCCGCGTTCGGCCCAGAGAATCCGCCATTCCCAGGCATTTTCCTGCCATCCCGGTTGGGAATCGTTTCAGTCACTGTCGCTCTGGAGCTCCCATCGATCTTTTTCATGTCTTCCGGGTTCCTGTCCCTTATGGTCAATCTCCATTGTAAATGAATGAAGAGTAGGCCTTTCTTCAATGTTGGGATGAGAAACCAGAAGTCAAGAGGAGCAGACTACCAGGAGCTCCGGAGTGGCAGCGGTGCGGGACAGGTTTTTTACATTTTTGTACCATTCTGGCCCCAATCCAATATAATCTTTTAATCTCCTTTAAGTGTCAGTTTAAGCTATATCTTGTAAATTAGGGAGTAAATGACCTTTCTTAAAGGGAATCCGTCGCCATTTTTTTTTTTGTATTAAAACACAACCCTGATCCGTATTCTTTTCTTCTAAGCCATTTTTTGTTTTCAGATTGTAGATTTCTCAATTCCGTCATCTATATATGATTGTGAGGACAGCATTCTTGCCTGCATTGCTTTTAACAGCATTTAGAGAGATGCTCTACAGCAGCTTCATGTACATAGGAGCCTGTGGACTTAATCAGTCCCATTCACTTCTATAGGAGAGTTTTCCAGACATACTCTGTGACCTGGAAAGTAGTCAGTGTGCAGGGAGGAGAAGAGGAAGAGCCATGACTATCTCCTATAGTGACTGGTGGATCCTGTGTTATCTATACACATTGGTGTCAAGTTTCAGTCTAACCCTGCTTCTGCTGATAATCAGGAGACACTGATAATCTTTCTCTACAGAATAGGAAGTGTCGGACTATTTTTAGGCATAGTGGGCAAAGTGAAAACTACAGCAGTTAAGATTTTTTTTTAAAGTATTGAAAGTGATATGGAAAAAAATAATAACTAAAAATTCTTAAAAAATGTCATTTTCTGATGACACATACCCTTTAAGTATGTCATTCCTTGGGAGTATTCCCATTTATGATGATTCAAGACACTACATTCTTATGAATTTTGAACATAAACATGAATAATGAACATGGGTTCCCTGTGTATATATGGATGCCCATCAAATGTATGTAACATTATATAGATTTCACTCTATTAAATCATAACTTAGCTTTGTGTTTGATTCATCTGGTTAAAATTTCTAATAGCCCAGCTGTTCCTTAAAATAGACAATCCTCCCTCAAGTTATAATGTTAATTTGTTCTGGGAAGACCATTGTAACTTAAAAAAATACTGTAACTTGAGGCTATAACTTTATGGGAAACTGGTGATTTGTTAAGAAGACCCAAAATCTCAACTTAAATAAGGAAAAAATAATAATAATGACATAACTAATACAAATAAAGCTAGTCCATTCATATAAAACTCAGAAAGAACATCTGGAAGTTAGAGAATCACTTTCCTTGCTGTGGACCAAGGTGCAATGGGCCTACCAGAGTACCAGAAAAGTATTTGCTCTGACACAGCAAGTTACCCTTTTTTCATCAGGGCCCCAAAGGTCTTGCAGAAGGCAACTTAATTTAGAGCTGACTTTAAAACCAATCTCCAAAAAATGTATTAAACCTTGAATGCTGTTGTCTTGTATAGATAGAGGGTGGGCCCTTAAAATAATTTAGTCTGGTGAGCTTCAGGATCTTCAATCTAACACTATTTAGGACTGAAGTTTCTTCAGGGCCCTAATTTGATGAACTGATTGACTCATGCTTGAGGCCCATCATAGATGTTTAACTCCTTACCAACATTTGACATTAGTCATGGAAGCGGGTCCTGCAAATTGCCGTATATTTTTAGCAAGATGATCATCGCAGGGAACCAGCTGTGCGCTATAGCTGGTAACCTGCACTGTTAGCTGGGACTGGAGTTTGCTCCAGTTGTGACTCAGTAACTCATTAGATGCCATAGTCAATTGTGACCGTGAATCTGACAGAAAGACAATGGTAAGGAGCTCCCTCTGTCTCCACTGGCACTATGCTGTATAATTGCGGTGTGCCGATGGCCTCAATGACAATTTGGAAATCTAACAAAGGCTTACGGGTTGTCTGTAACATCAGCACACTTGGCTATGTTGATTGACAGCTACAATACATAGCAAAGTAGTCATGTACTGTTATGGGTTGCACCAACGATCAAAAGACAGCTGAGTCAAGTCCACTATGGGAACAAGTGAAAAAAGTGTAAATAAATATAAGTAAAAAATACCAGGCAAAAAAAATAATACGCATACATCTCCCTTTTTCTATTATATAACTACATAGCCTATAAATTTGTCTAGTTATTTAACTTGCACAATGAACGGCATAAATGTCAGTTCATCTGAAAAAAAAACATTACTCACTCTGTATACCGATCATTATGGTATAGAGATGCATAAACAGAATTTTACACAATTCAAATACTTTTTTTTTTAACAAAAAGGAACAAAATATAAACAACTACACCAATTGGGTATCACTGTAAACATATTGCCCCACAGAGTGTGATTTGTAAAAATAAAAAACACTACTAGGATTGCTTTACTTTGTTCAACCAATCTTCCAAAATAATTGATAAAAAATAATAGCAATGAATATGTCACCTCATCCTGCAAAAAAAAGCCTTTAATCAGCTCCATTTACACACAAAAATAGTTACGGCTGTCAGAATATGACAACAAAAAAGGGAGGTTAACAAACTTCCTAAATGCTATTTTGAATACTTTAAAGGATGAAGTTTTTTAGATGGAGTCATTTATGGGGGTATCTAACATATAGGTCCCTCAAAACCACCTCAGAACAGAACTGGTTCCTAAATAAAATTCTGTGTTGCAAATTTTATTGAAAATTTGAAAAATTGCTACTAGATTTGTAAGCCCCCTAATGCCATAAAAATAATGCCAAAATAAGTAAACATATGGTAGCTGCTAGTTAAACATTTTTGTATGGTATAACTGCCATACACACAGAAATTTTTGATCTTTAAAAATGGTAATTTTTTTCTAAATGTTCACATTTAATATTTCCTCCATATTCCCAAACCATGCTGATTGCTTTTAAACTGTGAACCCCAATGTGAATATTAAAATTCTTTGTACAGTGCATAAAATGACACTATAGGAATGAGTAAAATAAATAATACATTAATCTAAGAATAATATAGCAGCCCCCTATCATTCCCTGTGTCACTTTGTTGTATAACTGTAATTGACAAACAAATGGGTCTTTTTTATGGGTAGTGGGAAATTTGCAATTCATTGTTTTTGCCTTTTTTTAAGGGTGGGGTTTTTTTCCTGTTCGGTAACCATTTGGTACCAATTCATTGACGGAAATTACTTTTGAATTATGCTGAACTAGCTGAAGATTTTGTGAAGGCCATAAAATGTGGATTAATTGTTTCCGTGAATGGGGGAAATACACCAAAGGGGGTGATACAGCTGGGTGGTTTAAAATGTCTTACTAATTATATTGCGGGAAAAGGGGGAAAGTCCTGATCACCAGATTATGTACTACTTCTGTCCCCATTGTTTCTTTAAACATCTTTCCGCTTTGAAAAATTCTTTTATTTAAGGGGTATTTTGGGTAATAGATTGCCTTTTAATAATTTACCTTAAAGGGATTTTTTCAGTAATAATTAGCTTTCAACATGTGGGAAAGGTAAATGAAGCCCATTATCGAACACATTGCTGTTTTTTTGTGGGTTTTGTTGAGGAGAGAAGAAGATTTTATCTCTTTTTAGTGCACCAAGTTTTTTTTTGGGTACCGACCATCTCTGCTCTTTTCTCTTTTGAAAGCTAGAAGTTGCTAGAAGTTAAACTAGGTGATGTCCTCCCTTTTGTTTTAATCTTAGGAATGGAGCCTTGTTTGTTTTGATAAGGACACATTTTCACTTATTAGGGCTCGGTATGTTGTTTTACTACAGATTTTACATTCCTGCGGGCTTTCAATGTAACAGGTCCAGCTGGGAAAAAACAGAGCTTTCTATGAAATAATGCTTTAGACCCCCCCCAGGCCCAACCCGGAAGGAATTGAAATGGCATTACTCTAGAGGCTGATGGCAAAAAAAAATTTAAGTACTTCAACCCTTAATCCTTCCATGCAAAAGGACGTACCATATGTCCTGATTTCTATCATTTTCCACAATAGAATATTAAAAGGACATCCAAGTTGTGCGGGCCCCTGAACGAGCCTGAAATACAAAATATGAAATCAGTTGTATATTACAGCGACTCCATGTGCTTTTCAGCAATGACCAAGCTTGTTTTTGTTTTCACCGTTAACCCCTTTGTGCTGGGGGTCAATTGTATCGTTTTCAGCTAAGGGAAAAAAGTAGAAGGAAGCTCCCCCTTTTAAACAACCCCCCTCCCAAACCCTAATAAGGGGGTGTGAGGGAATAACACATCTACGATCTCGAGCAAGTCCCCCTTTAAAAGGGACCAATTTAAACAACGTGAAAGTAAAAAAAAAGTTAAAAAAAAAGGTAAAAACAAAAAAAAATTAAAAAACACACCCTCACTGAAGAAAAAAAGAAACAATTAAAAATTGGGTTTTTGTTTATCTGCAGCACAACAATTTAATAAAAAAAGATAAAAAAAAATATATAAGCCCCAAAGGGTACCCAAAAAAAAATGTCAGTTAACCCCCAAAAAAAAAGGCCCCCTACACAGCTCTGTACACGAAAAAAAAAAAGGGCTCTACTCTAAAAATACAAAAAAAACGTTTTAGTTTTTTAGAAAAAGGGTTTTTAGTGTGTAAGACGCAGTAAAACTCTAAGATATTGATATATATAAAATTGAGTAACAGCTTTGACATTGCCATGTGTACACACTGTAGTCGATGTAAAAAATAATAAACAAAAAACCTACCAGGGATTGCTGTATTTTGTGTCATCCTGTCTTGCAACATCTTGGAAAAAGCATATTCGCATAGTGTATTTTTGATATACCCAACAATTGGTAAAAATAAGTAATTTAAAGAATCCCGCAAAAAACTTCAAGCCTTGCTCAGGTCTATCTCGCACAAAAAATAAATACAGTTGTGGCTGTACAGACTTGATGATTATAAAAATCACCAATTTTTTACAAATGCATCCCAAGTTTCCAGTTTTAAGAACATCCTTGAAGAGCTGTAAAAAACAAAGTATATAATGACACTTTTCAATTTAGATACTAAAACCACTAGATTGGTATTATTGTTTGTATACATACCTGTCTCGTTGGTGATTAGTAATAATTCTTTGTATTATTATGTTTGTCATATGCTTAAACTCCTCTGGAGACCAAGAACAGGAATTCCCTTTGAGTGCGTGGTTGTTTGTCTCTGATCTAGGGTGTATTAAGGTTTAGTCACTATTATATCAGCTAGTTTACCATAGTATAATGGACAGGAAGATCGATTAGTTATTGTGCAGGAAAGGCTCTCTATTTTTTAATTGTTTTTTGTATAACTTTGTGTCAATAATTATGCCTATTGCATATGGCTGAAACTAGTGTATGGCCACCCTATTTATGAGTATTGTATGGATGGTATAGTAAGGTATATCTTATATTAACGTGAACCAGCCATGGTAGGAGTAGTGTTGAAGCGATTAAGTTGGCTATCGACATCGGGCGATAGTCGATAGGCGCCACCATGTAAGTGTTTTTGAATTGTCGATATCCTGAGCCGATCGACCATTAAAGTCTATGGGAGATAGCTAAAAACTAAACCTTCATTCTTACACCCATAACCAGGGTGGAGAGAAGCTGGATTTAACGTCCCCAACTGTCAAATGGATAACTGCTATACCTTAGCTAACACACTTTAGGTTAATAGAAGTACAGAAAATAAAGTCACCACACGCATTCACTATCCTAGTCTTGTAAACAATACAGCATCGACCCTATAAAACTGCATCGACCACAAATTAAAAAGTGCCAGAAGGCGAAGTATTAGTTGAACGCTCCTTCATTTTACTTGAATGGCATTGAAGATACCCTGTCATGGATACGCAGATGACCTTACAAAAACCTGCGACTTGACCCACAGATGAATAAAGTGCAAGACTGCAAGTAGTCTTTGTACCACCGCATTTTAGTTCGAACTGGACATTCACAAACCCATTACCTGGACCGGCAGGCATGAACTTAAATCCTGTTCTGACCCTCATCAGGATTAATAAGTAGCCGAAAAAGGTTGTCTTTTTAAACACCACCATTTTTGTTCGAACTGGACCATGGACTAGTAAACTGTCCTGGTACGCGCGTAGTAGGACCTTAATTGTCTGACCCCCAGAGTAAAAAGTGCGGTAAATGGAGTTATATTTAAACCACCGATTTTTAGATTGAACTGGACATTGAGCTTGATAACCTGTCATGGTCCGCAGTATCTGATGACCATTAAACCTGTCGTGACTCCCAGATTAAAAAAGTGGCTCGGAAAAGGTGTCTTTAACCACCATTTTACGTTCAATGGACATTATACTGTCCCTGTCTCCTGGGCCCACAGTATGGACGATTAAACCTGTTGACCCCAGATTAAAAAGTGCCGAAAAGGATTCTATTCAACACCATTTTAGTTGAAAAAAGACTGGACATTGGGACAAAGACCTGTCCTGGACCGCTGTCATGACTACTATACCTGTCTGACCCACAGATTATAAAGTGCCAGAAAAAAGTAGTCTTTTCAAACCACCATTCTTAGTTGAATGGACATGAACATACTCTGTCCAGGGCGCTACAAGCATGAGCCCCAAACCTGCAATGACACAGAGATTTGAAAAAAGGCCATGAAAATAAAGGAGTCTTTTCAACCACTCATTTAGTTTCTAACTGACATTGCCTAGAACTGTCCTGGACCGCAGTATGGACCATTTAAACCTGTCTGACCCCCAGATTAGAAAAAGTGAGGTAAAAAAGGAGTCCTTTCAATCCAACCATTTTTAATTTGAATTTGGACAGGACTATACCTGTCTGGATCCGCAGTCATTGACCATTTAAACCTGCTCCTGACCCACGATTTAAAATAAGTGCTACAGATAAAAAGGAGTCTTCAACCACCTATTTTAGTTTGAAAACTGGACTTGGGACTAATATCCTGTCCTGTGACCACAGCCTAGTGACCCGGGACGCGGAGTTACAGTGGGCTGCAGCGGTTGAGAGGCCGTTCATGCTAGCGTCCGTCTCTTTCTTTTTTACCGGCAGGTCGTATAGAAAATGGCGACTAGATGGGACGTCGCTATTAAGAGCAACGAAAAATGTCGTGCTGAAGCAGGAGCTACGGAAGCGGAAGGTAGTGCGAACTCCGCTTCCTCAAGTACACAGTCTAGTCCATGTGGTAGCCGCTTGCCCCTCCGTTTAGGTGCGGACCATATTAGAGCTTCACTTGGAATTACTGGTGGTTAACAGCTCCTGTTACACCAGGTGACCTTTTTCTTGGCATTCTTTTCTATTTTATCAATGTGATGGAGGAGAAATGGTCGGTCTCTGTACTTTGTTTGCTGGCCGTGCTCGCCCTACTCCATGATCACTCTGATTAACTACATCTGGTATGTTTTTCCTGTCCGCCTTGTAGACAATTCTCAGAAGGAATTTTTTTTTACCATGTATTTTGTACATGCAAGTTATTTAGTTAGTTTAATTCTTAGAACAAACAATTATTTAAATTCAAGATGGAGATTCCCAAACAATCGTTGTGTTTTCTCTTTTTTTAATTATATTATAATGGTTTGTCTCAAATTCAGGGATTGATAGCTATGTTAAAAGATTACTTGCTCTAAAACAAGTTTCATTTGCAATATGTGGTCCATTAACAGTGTTCCTACCTATTCATGTTATGAGACAGAACCATCACCCTTGAGCCATCTTGACAATTGTGAACCGAACACCAAATGTCCTGTTAAGAATCAACATTTTTTATAATAGGGAACCCTTTAGTACGTAGCTGCTGTCTCAGCAAAATGCCAACCATAATTCAAAAATGACCCATGACGCCATTGGGGACAATGGTTGACTAGAACAAATGTTGTTAGAGAACAAACGCATTTTTTTGTTTATAATAGGATCTGTAGTATTAGCTGCCATGTCACAGCTAATTCGCCTCAAAAAATTACCAATGCATTACCCTGAGCACTCTTGGACAATTGTGAAGAAACAATGTCTTTTAGAAACAACATTTTTTTATAATATGGACATGTGTGGTATTGCTGCCTGTCACAGTAAAATGCCCCCCAAAAATCAAACTTGACCATGAGCGTCACTTTTGACAATTGTTGAAGATACAAATGTATATTAGAAACAAACATTTTTTAGAATAGGACTGTAGTTTGCTGCCTTTTCAAATAGCAGATGACCCAAAAAAAATTATACAATAGGACTTCTCAGCCACTGTTAAAAAATTACTAATTTCCCGTTGGGAGGGATGATATGCACTAAAACGCCACATTTTCTGTTCCAACGACAAAATTATTGTGAGGCTAACATGACCCCTGAACCATTGGACAATGGCGAAAAATTCTACGATGAAGTGAGTAAATGGATTATGGTTTTGCATGAAACCTTGGTAGTACTTTTTACTGTTCCCTCCAGGCTAAAAACCTCAGCAAATGAAAGGTTTGGAATGAGAATAAAAATTGCAGTAAGATAAATGGATCATTTTAAAAATAAGTTTTTTCACAGAGGACCATTTATGTTTGAGAGAGGAATGTGAAGTGACCAGCAACTATTCGGTGGACGCTCGGCTCTATTGGGGCCAACATACATCATACAGCGATCCATGCATGAATTCATATGATGAAAGTCAAACGATCAAGTTATCTGTGAAAAGTACGATGCGTTTTCGGATGTACATGACTCCGCCGGCGTCGTGCTGTAAGGTGACCGCTCAGATATGACGCTGGCTGCTGGCGCAGGACAACATCCCCTCTTGGCGTGATGGACGAGCCAGACGGGCATTCGTCATTTTGTATACCAGAAGTCTATTGGGTCGGGAACACATACAAAAAAATCGGTGTGAGACAGAGTTAGTCGTGCACTCATGATCTTAAGATGGTCTCTAGGGTGTTGTAATGTCGTGCCAGCATTTGCATGCGTTGGTTGAGGTAGGGGAATATGTTAAAGATTGCCAGAGGTCACCCATTTGGCTTCTGCACCGTGCCTGCTGCTGTTGTGCTGCCGCTACAGCTCACTTGGCAGCTCTACTCGCTGTACGTCGCTGGACGTTTGTTCCAGCGTGACATTTGAGAGAAAGTGAAGCAGACGCAACTGATGTCTCCTGTTGATTCACATCGCAAGGTACTCCATTTCCTGATTTCGACATGTCTTGTCCTATTTGGGTAGGGTGGGAAGGGAAAAGTGCTGAGTGTTTTTGTACCGGGGATCAGGAGGGTGGCCACCCAGGTCAACTGTTTGATCTCATTTTGGATTGGCCTTTTGAATGCGCAGGGGACAGGTTGGAGGAAATGGGCATAAAGCACTGCGAGGTGAGTGATGGGAGCTTTGTTTTCCCAAGCCTCTGGGTACGAGGGGAGTCTAGCAAAAACTCAGATCTTCCTCATCTTCCTCTCGCCTCAATTCGCGCCTTACCTCTTCTTCCAAGGCAGGGACGTCGGTTATACATCAGTGTCTTAGCGAATACCTCCCCCTCCTCCATCTCTCCCTCCTCTGCTGCCTCCGGTCACAGCTTCAACACAGCCAATGAGTTGCCTGGTTGGATGCACCTGGAGGAGTGATGCGCACTCTTGCACTAGCTCTCGGACCCCCGAAACACACTGCCTAATGAAGAACGATAGAAAGTTGTGAATACTGTGGGCCTTGTGGATTTGGCGGATGAGAAAGTATACCGGTGTCCGCATCTGTCGTTCCGTCTTCCTCCTCCTCGCTGGCAGGGACCTGTTGTTATCAGAGTGTCCCAAACGATCGTGTCCACGGAACTATAGATTACACAATTGCTCATGCTTACAAGGGCATTTGCGCACTGAACCCATTGTTGGTCGGCTTATTCAAAAACTGGCATGGTATGGTGCAGAGCTCTTTCACTTGCCTCCACTCTCGGTGGACTCACATACACCCGAGGTCCGCACCGTTGCTTGTCAGAGCCCATGTGTCACTTCGTACTGCGTAATGGCATTGCTAGCTTGCTGCCACATCGCTGGAGCTGTGTGGGAGGGTGGAATCTCCGCGTGTGCCACGGTCAACATTGACTTGCTGTTGACGGTCGAATAGGGCACGTAGATTGAAAGGCTGCAAGCAGCCAGGCGAGACGAAGACCGCGGTGCGAAACGGGGATATGTCCGTGAGTCTAATAGGACCTCGAGGCTTCCTCAGCAGGCAGTTCCACGACTCGGGTAGCTCGTTAGTAAATTCTGGATGACGTCACAGGTTCATGACATCGTGCCAGGCAAGGGATGTGCTCCAGGCCCTCACCGTCGCTTAAAGTAGCTTTGGCAGCTGGATTTCGCCCGTTATCGGGCATACCACCTTGCCGGCACAGTAGCTCAGATTCCGTTCGGATGAGCAGGGTCCACAGACTCTGACCTGTGTGGGGGTACGGGTCTCCAAGAAAGGATTATTTTCAAATCGCCTTGGTTTCTCTTGGGCCCGTTGCCAACAGAGGACTTGGGGGAAAGAGCCCTGCACCCATCCCTGCGGTTTGAAGAGCGTGCGCGAGCTATGCAGAGACAACGGCTCCACCCAGGAGACTTCCACCCAGTAACCAGTGTGATGTCAGAAGATATAGTGGCTTGGCCGTGTTACTAGTACATGTTGTAGGTGGTCAAGATGGACATTCGGCCACAGAATGCAGACAACGACGCTTTTTTGAACACTTTTTAGGATGCCTCGTGGTGGGCCAGGCAGGGAGCGCTTTTCAGGCAATGAAAGACAAGCCTGCATCGGCATCTGGTTTTCATTGGGGGCAGGCAAGAGGGCCATGACGTGGAGGAACCCATCTGTGTCCTCACCAGACGGAAAAACGGCAAATTTCTCCAAGGCCAAAAGACCTTTGGGCTAAGCCGGACCTTCAGGCTTTTGGCTTTGCGGCTGGTTTGGCGGTTAAACGTTGTATCTTTCTGCTCCCATACTGGAAGACAGAAGGTCTGGTGACTAGACTGGCCGCTGTACGGATGTGCAGGTTCATCAAAACTGCGGAGGAAGAGAAGGATCGCGTGAGGATGGTCTCTGGTTTGTGAGTTGGGGGAGGAGTCTTCCGTCATTAGTATGGGTGTTACTGGGGCGACGGTGGAGGCTGAAGCGGAGGATGAAGACCTGATTCATGACTCCTGGAGATGGATGGGCAGTGAGGAACGTTGGTAGGTGGCGGGAGGAGGGAGGAGGCGGGAGGGGACGAGGGTGTGTGGACAGTGGTTGGAGGCCCGGCGTTCGGCGCTGGCCTTTATTGGCAAGTGTTCCCTCCATTTCCAACTCATGCATTCGCTGGTTGTGACGAGACATGTTAGTGTGGTGGTCTAACCACTTAAGGTTGGGATTATTGCCTCTACTTACTGCTTTTACGGCTCAAAGGGGCATATGACATCGCTGGGGTGAATCCAGAGGCTTCGCTCATAAGAAAGGCTACAGGCTTGAGAGGTCCTGGACCTGTTGACGGAGTATAACGAAGGGATGCGGGGTTTGCTCGATCTGACCGTGGCTGGGGAATCATATCATCGGACTTCTGCGGATGCCCTCTTCCCGCCTGTTATTGTGGCGCGAGACCCGTATTGCACTACCCATCGTCTTCTACTCGTCCCGATGAGTGAAGCGCTCGCTAAGCAAATTCTGCGGAAAAAAGACCAGATGGTATAGCAATGTTCCATCATCCTCATCATCAACACGCAGGTGACTTGGCGTCCTGACCTTTCTGCATCAAAGAAGCTGCGGAGCTCATAGCCAAGAGGTTCCTGCAGGCATTGCGAACCGCCGGGGATTTTTGCCGGATTGAGCCGGGCTTCTTTCTCCTCTCTGAGATGGCAAATCATGCATTACGCTGGGCGTATCGTAGCAGACTAATCATCCTCTTGATGCTTTATACTGCTTTCTGACCCCAACCGCATTTTGTTGTCAACAAAGAGGTCTTCAGAAAATGGATTATCCACAATGGTGGGTACACAGACTGGTTGACATTTGGGTCTGCTACACGTGGACGCGATTGTGATGTGTGATGACGAAAATTTGTGGCCGTGAGCTGGGTGAGGACGAGGAGGTGTTATAGGGAACTGTTGGATGAGGTTGCAATAACATCTGAAGGACAGAATTGGCGGACGCTGTTCGTTCTGAGATTCCACAGCGGTCTGGGACCCGGCGATGAGACAGGCCCTGACGGTCCTGCAACTGACGATCGAGTGGCATGCGTGTTGTCTTCCAGCATTGGCATGGTGACTTCTCTCGAGTAACCTCTACCTCATGTGTTCCCCCCTTTTTGCACGCATACACACCTGGCATTTTGCTCCATTGTTAGTAATATATAAAATTTGAGAAGGTATGGACATAGGTTTGGAAAGTCTTTATTAAAAGACGGCAAATCACGCAATTCTCTAGAATCCTCTAATCAAAACCACTAAATTGATGGATTCAATATTTCAACTGCATAGGTATTTTCTTTCAACATAACTGGACTGGGCTCAAAGTGGCAAAAACAAGATAATCAGTTTTAGTGTTTTCGTTGAATACGTCGGTATTTGTCTGCACCTTTCAATTCACCAGCTGGTGACTATAAATTGCTGTGTTTTGAGATTTTAGTGCAAGCTGCTGTCCAATGAACAATAGCTGTAGTGCGCAAAGTCACAAAACACGTATCTGTTTGGTTTTGATATAATATTACCACGGTAAGTTTTTATGCACCATTTCATTACTACTGTGGTGACTATAAAAATTGCTGTTTGTTAGATCTTACGTGCAAGCTGGCGTTCAGAAGAACAAGCGTGTAGTGCTGCTGCACAAAGTCACAAAAACACGTATCTGTTATGTTTTGTATATTTTAACGGTATTTTTTGCACCTTGCACTTTATTGTGGTGACTAGATTAAAATTGCTGTTGTTCAGATTTCGTGCAAGCTGCGTCAAATGAACAACCGCTGTATGTTCGGGGTGCGGCACTAATAGTCACAAAAATCTCACCAGTATCTGTTATGTATTTTTTGTAATAATACACTGGTATTTTTTGCACCTATTCTATTTCGCCTGTGGTTGGGACTATAAAATTGCTGTTTTTCAGGGATTTACGTTCAAGCTGCATCAAAGGAACAAAAGCGTCTTAGAGCGTCAAAGTCCAAAAACAGGTATTGAAATGTATTCGGATTAAAATGTAAAAGGTAATTTTTTGGGGCACATATCAATTTCCCCCGTGGTAATACACAATTGCTGGATTTCAAATTTAATGACAAGGTGGCTCTATCAACAAATCTGGATGGGCAAGAAGTGCAAAAAACAGTATCTGAACGGTTTTCTGGATAATACAATGGTATTTTTTTGGAACCATCATTTCAACCCTGTGTGGGACTATAAAATATGCTGTATTCAAATTCTAACTTGCAAAGTAGAGTCTATCAAGACAAGCTGGCAGCGCTCAAATGTGAAAAAAAGAAAGTATCTTGAAATGTATTCGGATAATAAAAGGTATTTTTTGGCACCTATCAATTCACTGTGGTGACTAAGTGTTGAGCGATTATTATCGAACAATATGTATGAAATCGTGTTACAGGCTTTATGGTGATCGGCTTTTTAGATCATGCGATAATTTCGGTTAAAATCTTGTGCATCATCTATTAAAGGCTCGCGCCTTTTTCCGCCGCCATCCTGAGATTGTTCGATGCGTGCCAAGCAAGAATGAGATTACAGGAATAGAGCAGGGTGAGATGTGTGTGCTACGTCGATGACTGGGATGTGTCTGGTTGCGAGTTGGTGGAAAATTACATTTACCATCGTTTATACATAGAAACAGCCGTTCTGTTAGCTCAAGTGTTTCAGGTCTCGCAGAGCAGGAAGGACGGTAGACGCTTTGCTTGTGTCGCAACTGCTTCAAGTCGAAAAGATTTTATATATCTTCCACAGAGAAAGAAACACCTCTATGTTGCTGTGATCCTTAACAACTTAGATAGAGTAGAGATTGGAAGATTTTTATATTAGTTAGGTAGAGAATTTTAAAGGGTGCTGAATCTACTGCTGTAAAGTCACGGGGGGGAGCGGAGGGGGGCCCCCTCGAGCTAGCGAACACTGGATAAGCACGACCATTGAGCTTAGTGTAGATCCATTGACAATTGCTTTATTATTAACAGTCTTTCTATTGACAAATATTTACTGGATTATGTGGGCTCAGCTTGAATTATAGGGAGTCACATACTTTTCTAGTACTGAGGTCTCTTTGTTAGATGCAAAACTCCACTTTTGATTATCAGTTATCCATTTCAGATAGTGTTCATTGTCTCAATTTTGCGCCATACACTTTTGTTGTTATATCCATCTTGCATTAAATTTGAACTCCAGCAAATTTTATAGTCCCAGGTGAATTGAAAGGTGCAACAAATATCGTGTACTGTATTCGAATAGACAAGTCTCGTATAAAGATATGGAAAAGTTCACCTAGACATTAGTGTAGACATGGGAATATGTTTATTTATTAACAGTTTTCTAATCTAGAAATATCTTCCGTGGATATTGAAGCCGTCTGAACTTATAGGATACTCATTTTTCTAGTAATGCAGGTTCGTCTTTGTTGTTTTGCACATTCCCTTTGTTGAATATATCCACCTTGTACTGTAGAAAATTAGAATCAGCAAGTCAGCACAGGTTGATAGGTGCCATAAAATACTTGTAATATAGAATAAATTTCAGATAGCGTGTGTTTTGACTTTGGCGCTACTACTGCTTTGGTTCATTGAGGCACTTGCCTACTTAAATGTGGGAATACCTGCATTTTTTAAGTAAATCACAGGTGAGATTGATGTAGGTGCCCATAAAAAATTTTCGTTTTATTTTCAGATGACATTTCTGATACGTGTTTTTTCACTTTGGCGCAGGCCTGCTTTGTTTGGTTAAGATCTACTTGTGCAGTTATATTCTCGAATACAGCAATTTTTTTAGTCACACAGGTGAATTGATATGTGCCAAAAATTACTCTTTAGTTATTCGAATGACATTACAGTTCTGTGTTTTTTGACATTTTGCCCAGTCCAGATCTTGTTGTTTAGAGCCACCTTAGCAGTTAAATTTGAATCCTATGCAATTGCTCGATTAGTCTACACAGGTGAATTCGAAAGGTGCCCAATAAAATATCTTTTTATGTATACCGCATACCAATACAGATACGTGTTTTTTTACCTTTGGATGTCACTACAGCTTTGTTTCATTAAGGCACACCTTGCAAACTTTAAATGTGAATACTGCAATTGTTTTTAGTACCAAACGGTGAATTGATAGGTGCCAAAAAAACGATGCTTTCTAGTTCATTCATACGAATAAATTTCAGATACGTGTTATTTTTCACTGTGGCTGCAGGCCGACTTGTGATTAGATCTATTTGCAGTTAAAGTTGAATTACAGCAATTTTGTGGTCAACCACAGGTGAATTGATAGGAGCTCCAAATACTATCTTATTATCGAATACATTTCAGATACGTGGTTTTTTGCACTTTTATCCCAGTCAGATTTGATGATGAGCACCTTGCAGTTAAGATTTGAATCAGCTCATTGTGTTGAGTGTACCACAGAGTGAATTGATAAGAGAAAAGTATTAAAAATACTGCCAAAAAATATACCTGTTTATTATCCGCAGAATTACATTACAGATACGGTGTTTTTTGACTTTGGTGCATACAGTTTGTTCAATTCGAGGCACTCTTTGCTATTAATGTGAATACTGCATATTTTTAAGTCACCACCAAAGTGATCTTGATAGGTGCCATAAAAATAACTTTTATATACCGCGATTCATTTCAGATACGTTTTTTCTCACTTGTAGCGCAATAACTCTACTGCTTTGTTCATTGAGGCACCTTGCATCTTAAATGTGTAACTTGCAATTTTGTAGTCACAACAGGGAATGTTGAAAGTGTGCCACAAAATTACCCTGTTATTATTCCGGAATACATTTCAGATACGTGTTTTTCACTTTGGCGCAGGCCAGCTTTGTTGATAGTGAGATTACTTGTGCACGTTATATTTGAATCCGCAAGCAATTTTGTTTTTGATGAGGGATTTGAGAATAGCTGTGATTGCGTCTTTTAATAATGAGACTGTCCAAACTCTTCTTCCATACGTCTCACAAATTTGTATATTTTCTGATAATGGCAGGCGTATACAAAGTTTAAGGTGGTATAGTGAGCAAAAGCGAGGGGGTAGGAAATGGAGAGGTAGAGGTACCGAGAGGGAGGTGCCTCCTTACCAAGTGTGGCGCAACATCGCATGCCAGGCGGATCATCTGTTTCTGAGAGTTCAGGGCCTTCGCTGCTCATAGGAAAGGGATCAAGGGGCTGGAGATCTACTGTAACGAAACAGCGTCGCCAATCTCGTCCATTCAGTGGTTAATGCACACCTGCATTCCTGCAGTCATTACTCCTCATCACTCCTCAGTCACGGCCACAAATGTGTCATCAGCGCATCACTAGCATCGCCGTACACAAACATGAAGCAGACCAATGTCAACTCGTGTACCCAACCACTGTGGATAATCCATTTTTCTGAAGCTCTTTTGATGACAAATGCGTCGGTTTGGGGGTCTGAAGGCATGATAAAGATCAAGAGGCCAAAAGAGGATGATTTTCTCCGGCTCTGCACGCCCAGTTAATGATGCCATCAGAGGATGGAGAAGGAAGCCGCGTCAAATCGGCAGAGAATCCAGCCGCGGCATCGGCAAACCGCCTTGCAGTCCCTCTTGTTGGTAGCCATGCAAGCTCCTGAAAGCAGAATGTCAGGACGACAAAGTCACTGTGTTGATGCATGAGTGATGACGACATTGCGGATCTCAATTGGTCTTTTCAGGCTGATAATTTGCTTGCGATGCGCATTCATCACTGGTCGAGGAGGAAGACGTTGGGGTAAGTGTCAGTAGGGTTTCCGCCTCCTCATAAAAGGACGAGGTCGGGTGCAGAAAGTCGCCTGATGTATCGCAGCCACGGTCAGGCGCAAAATCCCCGCTCCTCACTTATCGCGTCAAAAAGGTCCAGGAGTACCTCTCAGCCTGGGGCCTTCTGTTTGATCAAGACCTGATTCACACCACGCGATGTCATATGCGCTTTTGCCGTAAACGCAGAAAGTAGAGGCAAGACAAGATCCCCCTTAGAGTGGTGGTTAACCACCACTCAACATGTCTAGCTGCCATGAGTCGATTGCATGAGTTTGCGCAAAATGGAGTCGCAAACATTGGCCAAAGAAACGGCCAGACCGACGCCGGGCCTAGCACCAACGTGGTCACTTCAATCCTCTGTCTCCGCGCCTCCGCCAAACAACCCATGCGTTCTCAGTGCTCCATGTCTCTCAGAGTCTATGATCAGGGGATAAGCCTCGGCTTCAGCTGATCACCGTCGCGGTATGTCGAGTGGCCCCACTCCAGCCACCACCAGTGACCCATCCCTACCCCTTTCTCTCTCCGCGCAGTTGAACCTGCACGAGTACAGCCGGCCAAGAGTCTAAGCAGACCAGCTTCTGTTTCCAGTTTGGGAGAGACGAAGATACACTTAAGAACCCTAACCATCCAAAGCCAAAAGCCTGTATGTCGGATAGCTCTAGGTTTTTTTGGCCTTGGAAAAATGTTGCCTCTTCCGTCTGGTGGACAAGATCGGGTCCGCCACTGCATAGCGCCTTGCCTGCCCAATAACAGGATATGCCCAAGCAGGTATTCTTTGCACAGGGAATGACCAAATCGTCCTGCCTGGCCAGCCATGTGTCATCTAAAATTTCTCAAGCGCGTTGTGATCTGCATCTGTGTCCGGGGAAAAGTCCGATCGCTCACTACGCGCGACAAACAATGGCCTAGTGCAAGGCACGGCCACAGGCCACTATAATCTTGTGAAGCTCATGGATGAGCTGGGTGGATGTCCCTGGGCGGTTGACGGTGGGGTGGTCTCAGGCTCGGCACACGCTATTCAAGAACCGCAGGGAGATGGAAGGTGATAGCGTTGTGACCTGGTTCTTTCAGCCTCCAAGGGTCTCGCTGGGGATGGCATTCACGTGTCCGGGATGATAGATTACCAGGCCCGTGTAGAGAATTAATCTGATATTGGAGACCGTCACCACACACGGTCAGGAAGCTTAGTGGACAGGCTCATACTGCAACGAGACCCTGAGCGGGCTGTGCTGGGTGTGCAAAACGCTTGTGCCAGGCATGGTGGTGTGCGGACGTGTGTTAACGGGCACGATAATTGTGGCCGCCTTAAGATCGGTAGGCTGGAGCTATCCCATTGCCTGGCCCATGTTCATGAACTTGTCATCAGAAATTTCTGTAAAGTATTAGACCGGGGTCTGGACTGCCTGCTGAGGAAGGCTCGCGACAGCCGAAGTTCAGCTCTTCGCCGGTTCGCCACCCTAGTTGTATCCCGCACTTGGCTGCTCGGGAGGTTGCAGCGTCTCAGCTCGGGCTCCCGGCTCCAAAGTCTCAGTGTTGACGTGGCAACACGCTGGAATTCCACCCTCGCCCACATGACTCCAGCGATTGTGGAAGCAGCGCTCAATGCCACTAGCTATACGAAAAGTGACACATGGCCTGACAAGCAGCTGGTGCGGATCCTCGGGGTGTTGAGCTTCCGAGAGTGATGCAGGGTTGAAAAGTGCTCTGCATCATCCTTGCCTGTTTTGTCAAGAAGACACAGAAAATGGTCAGTGCGGTCAATGCCTCCTTGTCGCAGTCAATGAGCATTGTGGTAGATCTTAGTTCTGGAAAGACGGATGTTGGCTCACTCTGAAAGATCAACAGGTCGCGACAGCGACGGAGGAGGTATGGATGACGGACACAGATGCGGTACACCGGAGCCTTTCTCTCCGTCAAAATTCCACATAGTCGACCAGTTTTCACAATTTCTATCAGGGTCTTACTTAGGCGCAGTGGCTTTCAGGGGTCCAGATTAGTGCAGAAGGTGGCGCATCAGGCTATCAGGGGTCGCATCATCCTGTCAGCAATAGTCAGGGCGGGTGTTGAACGCTGTGCGGAGGCAGCGGAGGCAGGAGGAGGAGGAGCGGGAGGAGGTATTCCATAGCACCGTTGTTACTCGACGTCCCTGCCTTGGAAAGAGAGTTGGCAGCGAATTTGAGGGCGGAGGAGGAGATGAGGAAGATAGAGTTTCGTAGTGCCTTCAACCAGAGGAGGTTTGGGAAATATTAAGGCTCCATCTTGACATGAGTAGCTTGGATGCTCCTTTTCCTTCAAACAGTGATCGTCGCATTAAGGCATCAAAATGAACAACAGTACTAGGTGGCCACCCTCTGGATTCCCAATTGGTAAAAACAAAGAACTCTCGCTCTCTTTCGCCTTCCACCACCGCGAATAGAGAGTAAATGATGCAGGAAATGGAGAGACCTTGCTGTTTGATCAATGGAGACTTCTGTTCAGTCTGATATCAGTACCAAGTCACGGGTATGGAATCAAACATCATCGACAGTGACGCGTAGCGTGCCAAAGTAGTGTTTGTTTGTGTTAGCGCGGCGTCATGTAGGCAAGAGGTTGGAGAGTAGCCGAATGAAGTGACCCCTCCTTGGCATTCATTATGTTTAACACCCGCTCACCAAAGCATGCAATGTAGGGCACAGATCCAGACACACCAGAGATCAGCTTAAGATCATGGTGCTCACGGATATCTGCGTGTCTCAACACCGTGTTTTTGTATTGTCTGGACCCATATAGACTTCTGAAGGTATCCTAAATGGAACGAATGGCCCGATGTGGTGTCGCTGGCCATAGAGGTGAGGTCTGCCCAGCAGCCAGCGTCCATAATCTGAGCGGACCTTGCAGCAACAGCTGGAGAGTTCATTAGAGACAAAACGCAATAAGGCCTTTCACAGATTATGTGGATCGTGTTTGACTTTCATCAAGGATTCGAATATAGAGTATGGATCTCTGATGAAGTTTGTGGCCATCCAATTGAGAGGTACGCAGGATTAGTTGCGGTCTACTTCTCACTTCCTTTTCAAACAGAAAGGTTCCTCTTGAAGAACTTTTTTTTAAAATGAGATTTCTTAGACTGCGCAATTTGTTCTTTCAGTCTCCATCTGTTTCATTTTGCTGGTTTTTGCCTTGTAGAGGGGTCTGTAAAAGACAACCAAGGTATACATGGGACTCTCACTCGTTCGTATTCCTCGTTAATACTCACTTGTCTCTTAAGTCAAGTTTTGTGCATTGTCACTGGTCTTTGAGTCATGTTGTCTGTGAGGATACACTATAATTATGGTCCTTTTGGCACTGAATGATGTGGCTTTCTTTTAAGTGGATTTGCATCACAATTTTAATAGTGGCTGCGAAGTCATATTTATTAATTTTTTGGGGTCATGTAGCTGTGAGATTACAGCTATAAATAATGGTTCTTGGAACAGAAATGTGGCTTCGTAAGTCGGCTATTTCTCCTCAAAAATTTTTTTAAACAAGTTGGATGCCTGAAAATCATTTTTATAATGTTTTTGGGTCATGCTGCTTCGAAATGCAGCATATACAGGCTTATATATTATAGAAGAAAAAATGTTGTGCTAACTGACATTTGTTCTTACATCTTGTCACAAAAGTAGGGATGACTCCGTCTAACAGGGTATGTATTGTATTTTTGAGGCATTCTTCTTTGAAATTAGGCTATATACAGGTCTATATAAAAATTTCTTGTGTTTGCTGTTTCCTACTTGACTTCTTGTTACTTCGACTATTGTCCAGAGTGGCGCAAGGCGTCATGCTTTACGAATTTTTGGGGGCATTGTTGCATATTGAATTGGCGATTACTTATCAGTGGTCACTATTTTAAAAAAACGTGTTGTTTCTAAACAGAGACTTTTGTTCTTCACAATTGTCATGAGTGGTCAAGGGTGATGGTGTGATCGAAAAAGGAATAGGTAGGAACATAGTTTTAAAAAAAAAAGAAAAACAAATTTCTAAAAGCAAAACAAAAAATATTTTATAAAATTATATTTTTTTAAACGGACACCGTATTGCAAAAATGACTGTGTTTTGCAAGATCTTTAAACATAGTATCAAATCCTGTATTGAGACAACCCATTTAATACAATATAAAAAGAGAAACTCAAAGACATAGGTGGGATCTCCATTCTATTTTAATAATAGTGTGTTTCTAGAATTATACTATAAAAAACTTGATGTACAAATATAACGGGTAAAAATATTCCTCTGAATTGCTACAAGGAGATGGTAACAGGATAAAAACTTGTATCAGATAGTGAGGTTATTCATGAGGCCATGGAGTATCGGCAGGCACGCCAGGACATAAGTACAGAGACCATTACTCCAGCAGTGAGTAAAATGAGAAAAAGTATGCCAAGACATAGGGCACCTGGGTGATACAGGAGCGTTAACCAATTTACTTTTCCAAGTTTAGCTCTCAATTGCGTCGCATCATACGGAGGGGGACAAAGCGCTACCAGGTTTGACTGTGTCACTGAGGGAAGGCTCGGAGTTCTCAGCTCTTTCGCTTCGCACTTTCTGCTTCAGCACTACAGTTTTTCGTATGGATGCGTAATCAGGGCATTTTTAACCTGCGGTGTTTATAGATGTCGGGGACGCCCAGTCCTGGGCGCTTCACCGCACCCGACTGTAACTACTGCTGGGTATGCTGTGGAACCAGGACAGGTTTTAGTCAATGTCGCCAGTTCAACTAAATGGTGGTTTGAAAGATCCTTTTTCCGAGAGGTTTCATTGGCACTTTTTATCGGGGCGTCATAAGGTTTTGGGCTATGCTGTGGCCCTGGAAGGGATAGTCAAAGTCCGCAGTGAAACTAAATGGTGGTTGAAAGTCTCCTTTTTCCGGCACTTTATTAATCTGCGGGTCATGCAGGTATGGGGTCATGCTGTGGCCCTAGGACTGGGAGTAGTTCAATTGTCCAGTGAAACTAAAATAGTGGTTAAAGACTGTTTTTTCCGGCACCTTTTAAAAGTGGGGTCATGCAGGCTTTGGGGCTCATGCTAGGTTCCAAGTACGAGGGATATTAATGTCCAGTTCTAAGTAAGTTGAAGGTTAAATTTATGCCGCTTAATGGTGCATCTTTCTTAATTAGGGGTGATGCACGGTTTAAGGGTCATGTGTGGTCCAATCGGACAAGGGAGAGTGATTGGTGGGTGACTTTTTTATTGGCATTTGATGAGCCTAAGTGTTGTGCCTAAGACTGTAGAGGTAGCATTTGCTACTGTTGTGGGGCTGATTAAAATTCCAGCTGTTTATTCCGCAGCCGCGACTGTTTGGGTGTAAAGAATGATGGTGTTGTTGCTCTCCCGCTGAGACTTTAGAATGGTCAATCAGCTTTCATTATCGGAACTGCTCACTATCGAAAAACATATCGATGGTGAGAGGAGACCGATCTATCGGATACTCGCCTGATGTGTCGTTAGCACAGTAATCGAAACCTCAACAACTAGTGGTCGACTTAAAATTGCAGTATTCACATTTACGTGCAAGGTGCCTAGATGACACAGTGTAATGCTCCCCAAAGTCAAAAAAGAACCAACGTATTGTAATGGTATTAGGATAATAAAAAGAGGTAGTTTTTTGGCACCTATCTCAAATTCTCAGGTGGTCAAATACACAATTGCTGGATTCCAAAATTTACACGCTTGCAAGGTGGCTCTATCAACAACATCTGGACTGGGCAATAATATAATGGGATAGTGCAAAAAGAATAGTTCAGTAATGTTGTCGGATAATATAAAGTATTTTTTGGACCAATCAATTCACATGAGGTGACTCATCAAATTGTTCGGATTCAAACTTTAACTGCAAGTAGATCTATCTACCACAAGTGGCCTGCGCGCAAAGTTTGAAAAAAAAACCAGTATTTTGAAAGATTCTGGATAATAAAAGGTATTTTTGGCACCTATCCAATTCTACCCTGTGGTGACTAAGAAAATTGCAGTATTCACATTTAAAGTGCAAGGGATGCCTCAATGAAATCAAAGACTTTGTGAGCGCTAAATGTGAAGAAAACACGTAGCTGAAATGTATTCGGATAATAAAGGTATTTTTTGGCCCATTCAATTACTTGTGTCTTGAACTAAAATTAATAGAAGTATTCACATTTACGTGCAAGGTGCCTAATGAACAAAAGCTGTAGTGGCCAAAAGGAAGAATAAACACGTATCTGAATTTATTCGGATATTACAAGGGTATTTTTGGCACCTATAACTGTGCTGAATGAGTGGGGATTTTCAATTTAAGTACAAGGTGGTCATATATTTCAACAAAGGTGGAATGGGCAAACAAAATTGAAAAGATGTTATAACTATTGAATGATATAGCTGATAATAAAAGGGGAGCGTTTTGCATCTAAAACAAAGGAGATTCGCGCAGGTTTAACAGAAAAGATGAGTCATGCTATAAATTTCAGGCCTGCCAATATCAGGACTGATTTCATAGAAATGAACTGTTAATATCATGCTTATCTGCACTGTCTACAATAAAGTTTGGTGAATCGTTATCAGTATTTTTGATAGAGCTTGTCTGGTGTTCAGACTCCGCGGGGGCCCCCTTCTGTCCCCTCCATGAGACTTGTATCAGCGGTAGTACTGCTCGCGCTTTACCAAATTCTTACCTACTATATAAAAATCTTGCAATCTCTAATTTAATAAATTGTAAGGATCACGAGTTAATAGTAGAGTATTTCTTCTGTGAGAAATATAAAATTTCGCTGAGCTGTTTGGACACAAAGCAGAGGCGATCCCAGTCCTTCTGCTCTTGAGACGCTCGAGAGGATACTTTGTAGCGGCTGAACAGGAAACGATGTTCTATGTAAAACGATGTATGGTACTGTGATTTTTCCAGCCCACTCGCAACCCATTCACATCCAGTCATGACGTCGCACCCCCGCACATCGCTCACCTGCTCTATTACTGTAATCTGCTTTGTTGGCCGCCTAAATTACAGGCGAAAGCGCCGAATATAATGGCCGCGATCTTAATATATGATGCACAGATTTTAGCTTAATTTATGCGATGATCTAAGAACATTCGGATCTCCATAAAAAAGAAACCTTATCCGGATTTCACTTTGTCGATAATAATCGCTCAACACTAGTCAGGAGTTAAAAAACCTTTTCTGTGTTTCTCCAGAATGATAGAAATAATGTGGTCTTGGTTAGGGATACCATTTAGCCTTTAAGTGCAAAATCGGCATAATCTACCCAAATACAGCAAGGTTGACGCCACTATCAAAACCCAAATTTGCTTCTTGCTACAATCCTATAGGCGTTAATAAATTATTTTAGGCCATGTACAGATTTTTTTTTCCTGTTTGTGCTGTGCAATAACAGACTGGATCACACAGTCATTCACTAGGTTTTATAAAGTACTACTGACAGGTTACATGATTATGTCACTCCTGAATTGTACTTTTTATGCGAAGATAAACAAGTATTATTTTGACTATAAGAATTAGAGGTGCTTGTATAATTTAATAGTTTCCTGGCTGCCTTTGTAGGGCTAAATGACTGCATCTTACACAATACGTCTGAAAATTCCTATTTTTTTCCTACTGTGAAAGCTTAAATCCAAAACATCTTCTGGCTGTAAAAACACTCTGGCACAAGAACTGCTTTCTAAGCATCGTTTTATCAAATTTGGAAATCTCATAAAAGAAGTGTTTCCACACTTGTGTAACTAGTAGTGTTTGATAAGGTGTTTCTGCTTCAAAGTCATTTACAAAAGCAAGTGTTTTAACACCTGTAATTGGGAACCAAGTATAAAAGCCATACTTGTACATTAAGTAAGAACTTCTGTAGACATTCCGTGCTAAAAACAGATGAAAGCAAATTAGATCAGTGGTGTTTCCCATAGCAACATACAGTGAAAAAGTATAGCAAATATTAGAGGTTTTTTTATTGGGCACGACGCTCTTGCTTTTGTCAAAAATGTATTTGGATATATTAAAGAGTTGTTCCGGTCTAAGATACCTATGGCATATTGACAGGATTTGCCATAAATGGGAGTTCTGTCTATAGCCGAGTGAGTGCTGGCAGCTATACTTAGAGCTCCCATTGAAATTAATAGAGAGAGCTTTTACATCTCCTTTCCACTGACAGAAATGGAGGAGAAGGACCCCCCCGTTTTTGACATTAGACAATTATGGCATATCATAGGAATACCCATAGAAATGTTTTGCCACAGATGCAAAAGCATAGTTCTATTTCAGGTAAGATTGTACTATTGACTATTAATTAGCAGATATTAATGTGCAAGGCTCTGGTTACACCATCAACAGAGGCTCAACTCAAAGCCTTCATTGGTAGTTCCATCAGATTTTACAACAAGTTATTCTTGCCGTCAAAATGTAGGACACGACAATGGGCTCTGACGAACCTCATTAGAAGTCTTTAGGTGGTTGTTGGGTGAGTTTGGATAAGAGTTCCAGCACTGTTATAATGCTTTCCATTCTAATGGAAACCATGATGGTAGCTGAAACACTGTGAAATCACACACTGCAGATTTGTTGCAGAAATTCTGTGACTTCTCCATTCATCTTGCAGAAAACCATGAGCTTGCTGCAATTAAGATGTGTGAGTTGATTTTCAGTCACAGAAATTTCTACAAGAAATCTGCCGCTTGTTAATTCACCCCAAGTCTCTTGATCTCATTCAGCACATGCTATGCCAACAATTATCTTATGCCTGCACAAATTTAATGTCAAGCATCTGTACAACATACAGCCGCCCAGCTTGTACTGAATCACTTGACATCATATTGAGCATGTTGAGGGCCTCTTCATATCCTTTGTAGTGTGGTTTATTTCTATAGTGGATTGGTGTTGAGAGCTTGGGAAAAAAAAACCTCTGGTAATTTGAGAGCTGTATATTGACTCTGGAATTGTATAAGTCTCTAATTATTCATTTTAGTTAGGCCACATAATGAACAAGTTACAGCGATCTTCTTGAACCAGACTATCCTAGGATTTTTTTTTCCCACTGCTTATCTATTACAAATATATTCTTCAGTACTGAATGAGACTGTAAGGTGTGTGCTGAACTGTCACAGCCACAGGCCCGACCCTAATCCTGCCAGCCTAGTGATTGTGTCCGTGCAACAATCAGTATTTTAAATACGTTCATACATAGGGCGACATGTATGAATTCGAACGCGTATTTTTTTTTAACTTGGCACCGACAACCCAGTTCTAAATAGATATAGAAGAGGGTAGAATACGACAGTATGAAGATTTTTGGCGCATTACATAGAGCTTAATGCGCCGAACATCTGTCAAAGTTCGGCGTATTACACTCTATGCTCATACAAAGTTTGGCGCATTAAGCTCTATGTAATGCGCCAAGCTTTGTATGGGCATAGAGTTTAATGTGCCGAACTTTGAGAGATATATGAAGGAAGGCGCTTTAAAGTGAATTATTGCATTCATTATATTCATTGTATAATACACCTGAATGTATGAAAGTAGATTTTGTGTGATTAAAAATGGTGTCTAAAGTTCATCGCGCTACCTGTGTGTTTGGCGCATAATGAAACTTTGGTGCATAACTTTTAAATTTACTTTTGCTGCTCTCACCCTTTATTCTACATACAAGAGCCAGCACAGCACAAGTATTGCTGGGACCTGTGGTACACCAAGCAAGATCAGTACCATAGTTTCTATTCACTGACATGCTATTCTAATGACTTTTCTTTTATTTCCAGCTTATCTGTAGCCTTTATACATGTTTGGCGCATTACTAATGCGCCAAAGTTTCATTATGCGCCAAACACACAGGCAGTGCAATGAACTTTAGACACCATTTTTAATCGCACAAAATCTACTTTCATACATTGAGGCGTATTTTACACTGAATATAATGAATGCAATATTTCACTTTGAAGCGCCTTCCGTCATATGTCTCTCAAACTTTGGCACATTACACTCTATGCCCATTCAAAGTTTTGCGCATTACATAGAGCTTAATGCACCAAACTTTGTATGGGCATAGAGTGTAATGTGCCGAACGTTGAGAGAAGTTTGGCGCATTAAGTTCTATGTAATGCGCCAAAAATATTCTACACTCTTCTATATCTATTTAGAACTGGGTTGTCAGCGCCAAGTATAAAAAAAATACGCATTCGAATTCATACATGTCGTCCATTGTTTTTTGGTCTATGGTGCAGGTAATCGTTGGCTTAATGTGAAAAACTGTATCCCAACATATTTGACAGCAGAGCCATAGAAAACAATGGAATAAACGATGATGTAATTTTGAATACTTTTGCTTTACTTCCTAAACTTATATACTTTGTATGGCAGACACTAAAGTGGGGTCTACTATGCAAGTAGGAAAACTCCAAATAAGATTACGTATGCTTTTTTTTTTCTTGCTCTGCCTCAGTATACCCTGGAATGTTGACTTTCATAGTATCCTAAAGGAGAAAAGGCCATACTTACTGTTATAAAGGAGGTTTAAAATCCATTCTCAGTAGGAGGCAATAAAAGCCCCAGTACTACACGGGAGAAGTTGCAAAGGTGCAGAATACTGATGAACAATTGTTCAAACAACTATTCATGAGGGGGGCAATTGCTTAGTACATAACTGCACAAGAACCGGTTCACACCAGTATGCAGAAGAGCCACAGTATCATACAGGGGAGATTGCTCAAGTGCAAAAACACTGATAAATAACACTCGCATGCCTACATCTAAAACCAGAAGTTTACATACGCTGTATAAAAAGACACATATGCATGTTTTTCTCACTACCTGACATGAAATCTGAATAAACCTTGTCCGTTTTAGGTCAATTAGGAACCAAAATTATTTATATCTGCCAAGAGAAAGAGAATTTTTAAGGCATTTTTATTACTTTCCCCAAAGTCAAAAGTTTATATACATTTCATTAGTATTTGGTAGCATTGCCCTTAATCCCTTAACCCACCCTGACGTATGGGTACATCATGGTGGTGTTAAGAAGGAGATGTGTAACAGGATCGCAGCGCGACCCTGTTACACAGCCGCTGGGTGTTAGCGGCTAATTGCAGCTAACACCCGGCGCATACAGTACGGAGGGGCGGCGCCACCCATCCGTGCTGTTTAATTCTTTAGATGCCATGGCAAAGATGGCCACGGCATCGAAATTAAGGAAAAACGGTGCACACCGTTCTCCATTCCGATCGGGACATCAGCGATAAGATCGCTGAGTCCCGATGCGCTAACATGCAGCTGGAGCCTTGTGAAGGCTCCCATTGCTGCCATGTTCTCGTTTGCCCCACTTCCGGCCCCAGGCAGGAAGCGGGGAAAACGCCATCGTGGTACAGTCTAATGCATTGTCTATGCAATGTATTAGGCTGTATTAATGATTACGCCCCCTAGTGTTGAAGCGCCCTAGGGGGACTCCATGTTAAAGTAGAATAAATAAAGTTTTAAAGTGTAAAAAAAAAAGTATTAAAAGTTCAAATCACCCCCCTTTCACCATTTTACAAATAAAAACAATAAAGTAATAAAAAAAGTTACACATATTTGGTATTGCCACGTCCGAAAAAGTCCGATCTATAAAAATATGACATCATTTATCCCATACGCTTAACACAATAGAAGAAAAATATTCCAAATGGCAAAATTGTGTTTTTTTGGTCATTTCATGCCCTATAAAAATTTAAATAAAAGTGATCAAAAAGTCACATACATTCCAAATTGCTAGAAATAAAAAATACACTTCAGCCCACAAAAAATGCACCCTCATTGATGTCCGTAGGTGTTAGTACAAAAAAGTTATTGGCCGCACAATATGGCGCTGTGGCACAAATTTCAAATATAAAAATGTTTGGAATTTTTTTTATGCCACCAAAACATAACGGAAACCCAATATGCTTGGTATTGCTGTATGCGTATCAACCTGTAGAATACAGATAATACATTTTTTTTTACTGAAGATTGAACGCCGCAAAAATAAAACTCCCGCAAACATGGCGCAAGTAAATTTTTTTTCACATTTCCCCACTTGGAATTTTTTTGCCGTTTCCCAGTATATTCTATAGTAATATGAATTACACCACTGAAAAGTACATCTTGTCCCGCAAAAAAAAAAAGCCCTCATATTTCTAGTTAGGTAGAAAAATAAAAACATTATGGATTTTGGAATACTAGAAGGATAAAAATGAAGAGTCTTTTTTTTAAAAAATGTATGACTTGGTTCAAACATTTTGGATATCCTTCCACAAACTTCTCACAATAGTTGGCAGACATTTTGGCCCATTCTTCCTGACAGAATTGATGTAACTCAGCCATGTTTGTAGGTCGCCTTGTTCACACCTGCCTTTTCAGCTTTGCCAATAGAATTTCAATAGGATTGAAATCAGGGCTTTGTGATGGCCACTCCAAAACATTGACTTGGTTATCCTAAAGTCACTTTGTAACCAGTTTGGCAGTATGCTTCCGGTCATTGTTCCTTTGGAAGACCCATTTCCCCCCCATGCTTTAACCTCCATTATATAACTATAACTTGAATATGTTTACTTAAACAGGTAAAAATCTAATTTTGTATACTGACACCCCATGCTTTCTTCTACCCCAATTGATAACTGTGAAGGAGACCACAAACAAAGTGTGAATAAACCTTTATCTCAAAGTATAAGCAAAACTATTGAAAATACACCTACATATAACTACTTTACAATGAAGCGGTCATCAATATGTGATATAGCCAAAGGAAACATTGTGGGTGGAAATACAAGGGGGGATCAATGCAGAAAATATTATTTTTGGTGTAATCTATAGACCCCCGAACATCACTGAGGAGATAGAAGAACAGATGCATAATCAAATGGTGGTGGCAGCACAGGCAGGTACAGTGATAATAATGGGTGACTTTAATTACCCAGGCATTGACTGGGATTACGGTTCTGCATCAACTGAAAAGGGAAGGAAGTTCCTCAATCTATTAGAGAATAATTTTATGGGGCAGTTTGTGGAGGATCCAACTAGAAGTGATGCTCTATTGGATCTGGTAATTTCTAACAAAGCAGAACTTGTTGGAGCGGTCACTGTTTCTGAAAATCTTGGTAACAGTGACCACAATATAATTCATTTTAGCAAAAAAGGGAAAAAAAAAGGGAAGGCAAAATCTTTTAATTTTAAAAGGGCCAAATTTTTTTATTGGGGGCGCAATACGGGACCTTGACGGGGAGCAGCTTTTAGCAAATAGTGATATGAACCAAAGGGGGGAGCTTTAAATTACTTTGGGGAAATTTATGAAAAAATTATTTTCCTATAGGTAACAAGTATGGGCACTAAAACAAACCCAAACTGGCTTCACCTTCTGTTAAAGGGCAAAAAAAAATAAAAAAAAGGGCTTTAAAAAAAATATAAGTCGGGGGCTGGGGTCAGCCTTTAAAAATTAAAAGGAGCTTAATAAAATTTTGAAAAAAGGGTGATAAAAAGGCAGATAAAATTCAAAAGAAAGGCGGTGGCCAAGACAGAAACAAAACCCCAAAATCTTTAAGCATATAAAGTCAAAAACCAAAGTCAAGCAAGTGGGGACCCTAAAAAACCTGTGATGGGGATGGTCACGGGTCCCAAAAGAGAAGGTAGAGGTACAAAATTGTTCTTTAGCCAGTATATACTATCAAGAATTAGTTGATGGGGGGGGGCCCCAATGCAGATGAGGGTGCCTTATTTTTAATACTATCTGCTAAATTTTTAAATTGGCCAGTGTAAAAAAGTCAAAGCCAAGTTAAATAAACTAAAATTGAACAAGGCTCCAGCCCGAGGGTTTCAACCCAAGATTTCTTAAAGAGCTCAGCTCTTTTTATCGGTGTGCCCCTGACATGATATTTTAGAGATTCCCTGGTGACGGTATAAAACCAGGAGAGGGCGAAAAGGCAAATTGTTTCCCATCTTCAAAAAAGGTTCCAAGTCTTGCCCAGAATTAAATCAGTAATTTTAAACATCTGTGGGGGAAAAATTTTAAGGCTCAAAGGGGACTATATACGGATATTTTACAAACACAAAAATATTATGATTCCCAGAAAGGTTTTACTAAGGACAGAACTTCAGAACCCCAATCGATCTGTTTTTAAAAAGGTTGAGTAGAAGTCTGGATAGCGGGGCACGTGGTTTTTGTTTTTTTAGACTTTGAAAAGGGCATTAAACACTGCCCCCACAAAGCTTTTTTGTTGGGTAAACAAAACCCAAATTGGGTTAAGATAACGGGTGTAAAGGGTTAAAAATTGGCTCAGAGGGTGGTAAATGAACCTACTCTAGGGGTCCCCGGTGGTGAGTGTTGCCCAGGCTGGGTATTGGGGTCCCCACTTTTAATGTATTTTTAACATATAGTGGAAGGGATAAAATAGCAGGGTTTTTTCCGATTTTTGCAGATGACACCAAGCTATGCAGGGTGGCCTCAGGGAAAGGAATAAGCAACCCAGACTGGACACACTGGTGCTTGGGGCATCCCTTGGCAAATGGGGTTTTAATTGGGAAAAAAAGTAAGGTTCGCATTGGGTAGAAATAATCGCAGGCATCATATTTTCCCAGGGGGGGAAAAACTTTTGGGAACGCTTTTGAAAAGTCTGGGGTTATTGTAAATCAAAAAATTAAACAGCATGCAATGTCATCACTGCCCCCTAGGTCAAGTAAAATGGCAAGTAAGATATTTGCGTGTATTTAAAAAAGATGGACTCGCAGGGCAAGGAGTACTTCAACCCCCTGGTAAAACATTTGTCTCCCCACTTAGAAAATTCTGTTCATTCTGGGCCCCATATTTTAGAAAAGGTTAATGGGGCTAGAGAAGTACAAAGACAGCAACCAAACTTTTAAAGGGGAATAACATCTTGTTTTTGAGGAAGGTTGAGAAATTTAACTTATTAGTCTTGGAAAAGACAGCTTCGAGGGGACATGATTAATTTTATAAATATATAAAGGCCCAAAAAAAAATGGGAAAAAATTTTTTTCAAGTGAAGCCCCTCAAAAAAAAGGGGGCTTCCCTTCGATAAAAAAAAAGGATTCATCCCCAGAGGGAAGGCGTTCTTCACTGTAAGAACTGTGAATCTGTGGGAAAAAGCCGCCGATAGTGGTCACAAGCGGAACAGGAGAGTTTCAAAAAAAACTTTGATACCTACCCGGAACTAAAAAATATATGTGTTGCCAGGAAAATTCTGGGTCCTGGCTGGTGGGGCTCGGGGTTTGGTATGATCTCCACGGGGCAGATTGGTTTTGCCTTGTGGTTTTCCAGGGCATTAACCATGGGAGGTGGGGTTAAATCCTTTTCTCCTCCCTCCCCCATTTTTCCCCCTCCTTTTTAGAACTTGATGACATGTGTCTTTTTCAACCTACTAACTATGTAACTATGAATATAACTCCATTTCTTTGCCTTTTTGGACACTTCCAGTTTTTTTTATCTCTCGCATCCTCCTTGAAGCCTCACAAAGGAAATTTTCCCCTTCAATCAATTTCAAGGTTTGTTTGGGGCTCATGTTTAAAATCTGAACACATATGAGGAAGGCGGTTAAATCCCCAAATTTAAATTGAGCTCCCAATTTATTTGGTGATTTAAGGATCAAACCCGTTGTGAATTTTGCCTCTAACTCCTTTTTTAGAGATCAGCAAGTTGGCAAAAAGACCGAACACAACATTTGGGCTAAAAATTTAAAAGTTTAAATGATGGGCCCAATTCATTTAAAAAAAAATTTCCAAGAAAATTTTTTGGCCATATTTATGAAAAATTTAGGCCAAAAATCACCTTTTTTGGGGCCCCTTTTTTGCCTCCTGAAATTTCAACTAAAACCCAAATATCCCTAAAAGCCCCTCCATTAACACTTTTTTTTTTTTTAAATCCTCTTATAAGGTATGTTCACACAGGATGAATACTGCAATCAAAATGAAATTTTCCCCCGTATTTTTAGTAAATTTCATCCACACATCGCTGAAAAAACTGCCAATATTTTCACAAAATTTACCGGGTCAAATTTTAAAAGTTTAATTTATTTGCAGATCAATAATTTTTTGAAAATTTTTTTAATTTTAACAATACATAATGCTTTTTTTCATAAAGGGAAAATAATTGAAGACTTTTACCCGATACTTGCTGTTTTGTTTTTCTTTGTCAGAGATAAGAAATATTTTATTTCCTCTTAGAGTATACAAGTTTCTCTTGGTTGCCGACCAGCTCTCCACACCTCCTCTCTCTCACTCCCCTCTTCTGTCTCTTACTTGATTGATCCAAGCTGTTGTCAGCAAGCCTGTTCGATCTTGGTGAGTCACTCCCTGCTAAGTCTTATGGATTTCTAGCAGCAGAGCTTGTTTACCTAACTAAATGAAAAACTTTTCCTTTAGCCTCTATACCCCTTTTTTACTACCTTTATAAATTCCCCAGTCATGTCACTGTACGGGAAAAGCTAGGAAATATTAATCACAGACAAAGATCAGGAGAGGGCAATAGTTCCATTAATATCTGCATATAAACCACATTTATCAAAACACTGCTGTGTTGTTAATTCTCCCATAAGTTACAATAGTGTAATTTATATAAATATTCGAAAACAGTCTAAGGGTATGTTCACAAGGTGTATTGTGGCGCATACTATACTGTACGTACTAGCCAGCGCATACTTCTACAGCACGCAGAGGAGTGGCCCCATTAACTTAACTTAAACACCGGGAAGAAGTGACATGTGCCGCTCTATGGAAACAAAAAACGTAGTTACAAGCCATATTTTGGGGCGTATTGCAGCGCAATTACTCCCCGAAATACTGTCTGCTGTGTGAAGGTACCCTTAGTTATATCAAAAATTTACTTTGTAAATATTTTAATTTAGCTCTCAACTGAATACAAAAATCTGTGATTTTTGCTCAATGGGGTGGATTCCACCTCCTCAAAAAATTTGAGTCTCTTTTCAAATAGAAGCAGAGTACATACATCCAGCACACCTGTGGTCCACCAAAAAAAAAATAACCTATTTTCTATTCACTGACATGTATTCAATATTTTCTTTTATTTTTAGCCCATTATAGCCAATACACATGTTTGGTTCAGTAGTAATGCGCCAAACACACAGAAAAGGAGCATCGAACTTTAGACGCCAGTTACGAGCGCACAAAAAACACTTTCATAGATTCAGGCGCATTATACACTAAAAACCAGATGCAAAAATTTACTTTACCCCCTCTATTTTTTTATACTTTTCTCCCCAAGTTCCTATCAGGAACTAACAACTTCTAAATGGTAAAGTAGGGTGACTGATTAAAACAACACAGGAGTTCATGCAGCTCCAAGAGTTGTTAAACCAATTTAATCTATTTGCTTATGTACTTTTTCCATAACATTTTCCTGCTAAATTTGTAGTCAGTTTGAAAAGGTGCCCAGTACTGGAGAAAATTTGGGGAAAACCCTTAGGGAAACGTGGGGGTTTGGAAACCCCAAACCCACAAAAAAGATAAAGGAGTTGATGCGGGTTAAACATTTAATTTTTCCCAATTTCTTATCTTTTTAGAGGCAATGAGCTTGGGGTTTACAAGCAGGCACTTTAATTTTTGGGTGGGTTCTTCCCTTACAGGCATGGTTTCCCCTGGGATAAAACCAACTTGAAAGACTTGCGTTTATTTTTCAAACTTAACACCCATTTTTTTTTTGGTGTAAAAATGCGCAAAAGGTGAGAAAGGTTCAATGATTTCAAATTGGGCGCCTGATGAATGTGTTGGTACTTTGTTCTTAAGCCCTCGACACTTTCTTATGTCCAAAACGGGAGGCATTTTGGGGCTTTCCCTGGGGGGTTGCACCACAACCCCGTAAAAATTAAAGACACTTTATATAATAAACCCAAAGGTGCATTCTGCATTTCCTGGGGCCCCGCTTGGCCTGAAGGGGTTAAAAAGGGGGAGCTGGATTTGTTTTTTTAAGGGAAAAAAAATTTCCAATATTTTCAACTTTAAAAACAGTACAATAATAAAAAGTAATTTCTGAAAATTTAAAATAAAAACTATATAAAATTTTTTTTTTTAAAAATTTTTACAAAAAAATGTTATCTTTTTAAAATTTTAATATAAAAATAAAAATACCCCAAAAAATTTTAAAAAATATACCCTTTTTAAAATGTATTTAAATTTTAAATTAAAAACTAAAACTATTTTTCAATAAAAAAACCCCATTGATTTTTGTTTTTCAGATTTAGAAATTTTTAAATTTTTATTTCCCCTTTAAAATTTTTTTAAAAATTTAAATTTTTTGTTCCCTCTCACCTTTATTTACAAAAACAGAAATTAGCCAGCACCCCCGGGTTTGGGCCCGGGTTCCCCCAAGAAAAGATCATTTCCCAATATTTTTCTAACCCACTGACTGCGGGTTCTAAAGACTTTTCTTTTTTTTACGGGCCTGTCTAAAGCCTTTATCTCGTTAGGGGAAATTACTAAGGCGCCCAAAAATTTTCGTAATGCCCCAAGACCCCCACAGGTGAGGCCGTCAAAACTTTAAAACCCCTCATTTAAAAATCAAAAACGAAAAAAAACACTTTCATACATTCAGGCGCATTATACACTAAAAACGAGATGTGACAATTCACTTCAAAGCACCTTCCTTTATACATGTCTCCCTTAGTTTGGTTCACAAGATCAGGATCGGCCCCACTCTACTAACATATCTCAGTCTTTGTGTAAATGCTGCCCCTAACTCAACAGTTTCTTGTTTTCCTTTATAACTGGTCTGTCTCACAATTGTGGCACTTCAGGGGCTCTATGCCTCTCAAACCCCACAGCTTACATGTTAGAGAATAATCACTTTCTTGCCTCCCACTGTAGCTGTACATGGTATCTTCCACTATAGGCCCCGCTCTACAGAGCCCCACAGCGTTGCACCTAGGGATTAGAACCTTGACCCAAAAAGTGCCAGGCAGCCCGCCCAATTCAATAGTAAAGATGTTGTAGGTTGTAAGCCAGCATGGTGCACCACAGATATTTGCATTAATGGCACCCTTTGTATCATTTTACCTATATGCAATTATAATACCAGCAACCACTCCCCTCATATGTAGAAGGCGTGTGAGTGGTTGTCTTATTGTTATTTTTGCATTTGTGTAGTCTCCCCATGTATTACACTATGGCTTTTCTGCATACTGGTGTGAACTGGTATCTATTTAAGGTGCAGTTTTTTATCATTCAGTTGTTCCCCTAGTGGAGGGGAGGGGGGTTGCTCATTAGTTATCTGCACCTGTTTATATCTTTCCCAAGTAGCACAGGGGCTTGTGTTGCCTCCTTCTGGGTTCAGTCTTTAGACCAGCTATTGAGCTGGGAGTATGGCCTTGTGTCTGTTTTTTAGGGATGAGAACTCCCTGACACAATACTGTATGACTGCAGGATAGTAACCATCAGCCCTTAAAGGAGTGGTCCACTTTTTATTGTTTTGTTTTTTAAATATGTATATAATAGGAAATCATACAATTTTCTATTAGACATGTATTCAAAATTCTGCTCCTACACTTCTTTTATACCAATGCAGTCATCCCCTATCTAAAAAAAAAAAAAAGGGATAGCCCACATTGCAGTCTACATTAACGACTCACATAAACTAACTCTGTGGACGAAACAATGCATTAGTTATGTGGCCAACACACATGTCATGTGAACCCTGTATCAAGATAACAGTAGTTTATAGAGGAGCAGTATTACTACCTCCAACTGCATATTATCAAGTCTGTCAGTGTCTGTGGAGAAGCCACTCAAACATTTTTATGTCTCATCTTTGGGCTTTGTTGTTTTTTATAGTTAACTTTATTAACAACACCATAACAATGTCACCTATAGACAGTTATCTGTGTTGTATAACTTTATTAACAACACCATAACAATGTCACCTGTAGACAGTTATTTATGTTGTGTAACTTTATTAACAACATGATATCACCTAGAGGCACAACAAGTTTACAAGTAGAAGTTTCTGGAATAACCATAACAACAATTATTTTCTATTGATTTACCCCATAAATGTAATGTTACCCTGGACTTAACTGAATGTCAGGAGATCATATGTCTAACATCCATACTTTTGGTGCATGGAAGCATGGGTGTAGCTATAGCTCTAGCAGGCATATAAGCTGTTTTGGGGTTCAGAGGCCTGAGAGGGCCACTCGGGTCTAAGAACATTATGTATCTGTGTAGGGTAAACAAGTTGGTGGCTTTCTGAGGTTTAGTAAACCTTTGTGGGTTCTCTAACATATATAGAACTAATATTTATATTTTTAATTATTGCTACTAGTGCTGCTGTTTTGAGTTTCCTGTCATTAGATGGAGAGACCCATCTCATTTTGCTATGGGGCATTATGGATTCTAGATATGCCCCTGCATGGAAGCTCTTACTATGGATAAGTATATGGGCTATATATTTTTTTCTAGATAGAAGCCGACTGCATTGATGTAAAAGGGGTACAAGAGCAGAATTTGTAATACATGTATATTAAAAACTTTTCCTAGTATATACATAATAATTAAAAACAATAAAAGTAGACTACCCCTTTAACAGAGAAGGAGCACAATCCTTACAAACTAAGTTCTGAGTACACACATTTAAAATTCAAGTTCATAGTAGCATAATGGATCCATGGCAAGAAGGGACAACAACAATCAATATGAAGGGGATGTGCTGTAAAAATGCATCCCTCCCTAAGTGCTGGGACACCAAGATTAAAGGGAAAAAATAGTTGCTCATTGGGGCGGAGACATAGCATGTGAGCAGGATGGGTTAGAGCCTGGCCCCTAGGCAAGGGTCTATTTAAGAGTGGTCTCCTCAGTGGCCCACCCTCTATCTTCCCTGACCAGTCAGAACAAGAGTTCATTCTTTCTTTTCCCAGCATTCTTCCCTTATTTTTCGGTATGTTGGTAGTGTTGTATGAAGTCCCAGTTGGCGCTTTTGGTACAGTTAGTGGTAACTAGTTGGTGGTACATACTACCGGGTAACCAGTTTGGTGAGAATTCATCCCAACACACACCTCAAACAGGGATTTTGTCTCATGGTTATTTGTTAATTGAAGAGTTTATTTAATAAAGTTGTGGGGGACTGTCATCCAAAGACATATATCTTAGTGTTATAAGCTATGATGGTTATAACTGAATCCTTCCCCGCCACCTTTTTTGTTGGTTCATGTCTCACTTCCTTGAGTTGTTGGTGGGGATTGTGTTCGCCGCAGTCAACACACTGTTCATTATTTCCGAAAGTCCCATATGTAGGTTTTAAAATTGAAGCAACAGAAATATTGTATGTGACGCCTCTAAAGGTTTATAAAAAGCTACTACTTATACATATTTCATTCCCAGAAGTCTTCTTTCAATATAAATACTTTTTTTCTTGAAGATATATTATTCCTTTAAAGTCAAGGATGCAAAGTTCACCCTTCGAGGAAGGCTGTCAAACTTGGGCTGTTGAATATTTCAGATTTGCACCTAATTAATGCTGTCTTTAATATCAGACTTTCTCAAATACTCATTCCCCTGATAAAAAAAGTAGTTATTCAGGGTCTTCTCACATGAGAGTCACTGCATTAATTATCCGGACACATCACGTCTGCTAATGATAGAACCACCTGTATGGAAGTAAGATGATCTTGAAATAAGCATCGGTAAGTTCCCTGGGAACCAGACTTGGGAACATACATCATAAGATGTTGTAAATGTGACAGGTGGATCATGCTTTAAAATATCCAAGTACTATCAGCTGAAAATCAGATATTTCTATCTCAGGTCACTTAGAAGTTTGAAACATTTTCACTTTTCACTATTTGCCTCAATGTGTGGTAACAGGCATTGGCTGTAACTATTACCATAGCAGTCATAGCCCAGACGTGGAGGGACCCACTCAGGTGCAAAAGCATTGGACCTTTTTGTGAAGGATAATTAGTTGGTAGCTTTCTGCTATCTATTATTGGGTTTCTCTGATATATGACGCCATATCTCTACTTTTAATTATTGCTACTTATGTTGTTGCTTTATATTTCTGTTATTAGGTAGTGGGGACACATTTCATTTTGCTATGGAGCCCTATGAATTCTAGTTATTTCCTTGGGCTAATAGGGCATAGCTACAGGGGTGCAGACATATCAGTCACACCGGGCTCTTGTTCCTCAGATGGCCTAATGGACCCTCTACCACATAAAAAGTTACCACATGGTAGGTAGATCGAGGGTTCTCTTACAGATAAAGCACTGGGCCTAGGAGCTTTATGATAATCCTCAAAATGGATAGGCAGGTTCTAAATAGTAGAAAAAACATATAACAATCTGGGTGTTAATATTCCCCTTATCAATAGGGTGGGTCCGTGCTTATTGTCTAGTCAATACTGACTGGATAAAAGGATGGTAATGCCCATTTATTATTTATACATACTTTTCCAGTAGGAATAAAAAAACAACAGCTTAAAGACGAATTGTAAGAAAACTTGTTCCAGAATAGTAAAGAGTTTAATTCCTAGACAGTTTAAGTATTTAGTGAAACAAATTTTCATCATTGTGTTACCGCCCCTTTAAGGTGTCCTGTTTATTCTTTGCCTCAGGCAGGCTTCTGTTCAGTACCTAGTAAGTTAATTCCGGGACCCAATTTCTGGCTGGGGCAGGCTATTTAAATCTTTCCATTTTCTTATCCTGTGCCTGTGATTGCTCTAGTACCCTGGATTTGTTGTTTTGTGGATATTGCTGTTTGGATTTCTCTGGCTCAGGAATTTGGCTTGTATTTCATTAACTTTCCTGTCTTCTGATTCAGTACTGCGTGATCTCCCGTTTTGGCCTCAGCCCATCTGACAATGCTCTCTATTTGTTTTTTGTTGTGTATGTACCTGTTTGTCATCTGTTTGGCCAAGGTATGGTCAGAATAAGATTAGATTGTGGGGTCACCTTTGCCGGGGCGGTTGCTCTACTTAGGCAGGGTAAGCCAGGGAAAGATGAGGGCGTCCCTAACACAGATAGCAGGTTTAATGTAAGTAAAAAGCTTATTTACATTTACAGCACTGTGTGAAAGTTTTAGGCATGTGTGGAAAGAATACTGCAGAGTAAGAATTTTTTCAAATATAGAAGAATTAATGGTTTGTTTCATCAACTAACAAAATGTGAATGAACAAAAGAAAAATCAATTCAATATTTGGTGTGACCCCCTTTTGCCTTTGGAGTTCTATAAGTGATGATATGGCCCCACAGAACCCTGATCTTGTCATCATCCAGTCTGTCTGGAATTACATGAAGAGGCAGAAGGATCTGAGCAGCTACATCTGTAACACACAGAGGAGAGAATGGGAGTTGTAGTTTAGTGTCTCTGTGGCACCCAATCTTCTATTGCTCTCCTTGGCACAGTTGCAGTAAAGAGGGGATCTGCTTGTATAGGATTAGGTGGTGTTCCCCTGGGACACACTTTGTGAATAAGCCTCCCTGTCTGGATGGTGGTTGAATTGTCGTTGGTGTTGTCAGCAGAATAACAAGACAGGAGATAAAGTGGTGCAGGGAAAACAGTTCTTTTACTCCACACCAGTTGTTATACCCAAAAATAAGGAAAATGCTTTAGAATCCTGTACATTACACATCCACAGATGATCTCTGGTTACTTCTCCAAGGTGTTTGGAACAACCTCCCTGCCGAGTCCCTTCTATACAATTGTATCTAGAAGAATGAGGTGGTTATAATAATGTTGGTTTCATTTAGATTTCTCTTTTGTTCATTAATTCTTTTTGTATTCTGTTAATTGATCAAAATAAACTCTTCTATTTTTTAAACCATCCTTATTGTGCAGCATTATTTTCATAAAGCTTTTGTACAGTACTGTATTTGTCTAATGGGTACCCCTGACAGTTGCCCTCTAGCAGCATCATTCCTACATAGGCGCCAATGTTAAGATAGGTATACTTTTTTTTTATTGAACGCCACACTACACAGCAAATAAACATAAACCAACAAACACTGCCTAAGTGGAGGCCAAAAATATTTGCTTTTAGCCTCCAGCGGGTAACGGGACCCTGTGGATACATTTGCCACGTACACCGCGTTCTTTTCCGCCGCATACAGTAAACAGACACTGCTGACATAGTGTGAAAATAGCCAGAAGTCTATTTCTGTATCTTTTCCACAGCTTGTAAACAAACATACAGACATCCGAACAGTTTGCTCCCCCTGGATTTTGGCTTGGGGGCCAAATTAACTTGAATAATGATTAACAAACTTTCTGTGCCTCATGTACTGAAGCAATTGAATGGGTTGTTTTACACCTCTTTACTATGAATTCTGGAAACAGCCCGTCCAATGAAGTTTACACGAGTCAACGATTAGTGTGATTCCTGGGCCGGCATGGACACATCTATATTTGTCTTCTTTCCATGTCACTGCTGTCAGGAGCTTTCATTCTCTGATCTCATTTACTAATATTAATGCTGTCAGATGTGTAACCGTGCAATTCTCCGTTTATTTACATTTTGTGAATTATGTCAGTCCGACCGGAGCAAAGTCAATAAATGCAGCTCAGACAAGCCATCTTTTAAAACAACTGTGGCTTTTTCCCATACTTTTCTCTGAATGAAAAATCATGACTTGAGCTTCAGGCTGCAGCAATATTGAAAATCCCATGACTTCGCTTCAAAGGCCTGGAGAAGTGTTTCACCTCCTCAGCTGCCCCTGTCTGACTAGCACCTCTTACATTTCGTTCGCCTGAGGGCGGATCACGCTGGTAGAAGGAGAGGGAAAATGATTGTGTTTGCACAGAATGAGCTGTAGAACAGAGGGGCTTAACACATGTGCATGTGTTTATTATCTGTTATTCATGACAGAACCCATTTACGACATGTGCTGCCCCTAATTATTGGTGCGAAGAGATTACGGCCATTGTATCCCTGTTTCACCCAGTCTCTGAAGGCTGCGCTCAATGAAATCTCCAGCACAATGTGTAAGCTTATTTTCTGCAGTGTAAACTCCAAAAGAACGTGGGTGTCAGGGGCACAATATCTGGCCAACTGGTTTTTGTGATCTTTTGTATGGTACATTTAATGTAATCATTTGCTGCCTTTAATTTGACACACACTTATCATTTCCTCATCAAGCTCTCTACTGGCAAGCGTGCAAAAAACCACAGTGTTGCTGCGAAAGCTAACCCCGTTATATTATAATGTGAAATATTTCTGGAACATTAACTTGTAAGCTTTGCACACTAAATAGAGCATTTTGGAAGAGTCATTCGGTTATTTTGCTGCTTTTTCAGTGAACCAGTTTTCAGCGGATTGTTTTTGTAATGATTTAGAGTTTGCAGATTGCTTTCATTAAAAAGGTTACGAGAATAAAAGTTACTCTCTTAATGGTGGGTTTTTCTAGTAGTGAGTTAGCATCATAATATGTATGAAATATAAATTTAATATAGCACTATATAATATTTATTTACATCTAATACATATTATGATGAAGTATATACACTGCTCACAAAAAGTTGTGAAATTTATGGAAAATGTAGACATTTCACACTACAGTGATATTTTATCCTGAAAGTCGGCCATTTAAGTTGAAGCATGCGCTGCTGATTTTCTCATCTCAAACAACTTAATAAAACAAAAGCCAACACCAATGCAGGATATATACCATCAAAAACTGTCAATGTCTCAACAAATAGTCATGTGGCCTTGAGCATCAGTTACAGCTTGACAATGACGTCTCATGCTGTTCACAAGTTGAGTTATTGACTGCTGAGGCCTGGCATCCCACTCTTATTGAAGGGCGCCCCTCAGGTTATTGAGGTTCAGGGGTACAGAGTTACGAGCTTCTACCCGGAGACTCAGCTGATCCCACAGGTTTTCTAGGAGGTTCAGGTCTGGAGAAAGTGCAGGATGCTCCACTTGAGGTATCTCAGTCTCCATGAGTCATTCCTTATTGATGTGATCTCGAGCTGGAGCGTTGTCAATGAAATTCCCCTTGTGTTGTTCATGCAGAGGCACAATGACTGGATTAATTATGTTATTCAAGTAGTAGAGGCGTCACTGTACCATTCACAAAGTGTGGGGCAGTTCTGTATTGACTAGACACAGATGCCCACACTGTAACACCACCACCACCAAAGGCTCGTCTGGTGACAACAGTGGCTGATACATAGCGCTCTCCTTGACGTTTACAGCATCTTATGCAGCCATCATTTCTGCTCAGAGTGAATCAACTTTCATCACTGAACAGCACTGAGGAACACGGGTCCCTAATCCAAAGTAGAGACTCCCTGGCCCATGCATGACGGTGATGCCTGTGCCTGGTGGTGGGGTCAGATCATCTAGCACGCAGACCAAGCTGATGTACATGGTGATGAAAGGTCTGATGTGACCCTTCAGTGCCTCTCACCGCCCTTAAATGTGTCTGGAGTTGTGTGGCATTCATCATCTGGATCCGCAGGGCATTGCTTACAATGAAGCGGTCCTCAGTGTGTGATGTAGGCAAAGGTTATCCACTTTTTTGCCTTTCTGTGACTCTTCCAGTCTCTCTGTATCTCCCTTGAAACCTGCTGATGACCCTTTGTGACACTCTAAGCTCAGTGGCCACTTCCGTCTGAGAGAATCCTGCTTGAAACCTCACAATGGTGAGGTACTGTTGATCAATTGTAAGGCGTTGTCTTGGACTCATGATGTCAAAATGTGAACATCATGAGGAGGAGGACTATTTAAATCCCAATTCAAATCGATCCCCTAAATTTATTGGGTGATTCAGGGAAATTAAATGATAAACATTTTTACCATTCATCATTATTAAAAATTCTGTTCCATTGTTGTTTTAGCTGCACCCTTTTTGATCAAAAGTGTACAGCTCATCTTCAGGGGAAGAGCTCCTCAGTCTTGCCGCACATGCTCAGACATTCTCTCAGGCAGCTACTGTCAGTCTATTCCCTGCCTAGTAATCACACACACTCACTCATTGCTGAACGAGTATTGAACCCCAGGTGCTGTCATTCTACTCCCATCCTCTGTACTTCTTAGCAATTAGTAAAACAGTGCAGATAAATAAACAGAAAAAAAACCTCAATTAGGTATGTGAATTGAGACAAAAAAAAAATCTGTTTGGCTCCCGTAGGGACTTGAACCTAGGCCCCTAGGTTAGAAGGCAGAAGCTCTAACTATTCAGCTACTTTGTAATTTCTCACAGCTCTTTACATAAACAGACCTTTGTTTTACTAATTAAACCAGACACATATTCTTTTCTTCTTAGCCGTTTTTATTTTCTGATTGTAGATTTTTCAATTTGGTTATCTGTATATGATTGTGGAAAAATGAGAGGGGCGCTCTGATTGGTTGCTATGGGCAACAAAGTGAGTTTTAGACCTAGACAGTTTTCATACATGTGGCCCTAAATGTAGTGTGAAAGAAGCCAAAGCTTGGATGACATGGACGATACCCACAATACACTGTTGTATCATGTCCCTGTTTAGCATGTCATCTGTCAAATCATATCAGTAACCCATAACTTGTGTTATGCTTCACATTAGGGTTGGGCTTTACTTGATTTTGGCAACCAGTTGCAGTCTGCTGGAAAATTGGGAAACCAATTGGAAGCCTGCCAACTAGACAGGAGAGAGGAAGTGAGTAATACACGTCCTTTTACAGTCTGACTGGCAGACTTCTAATTGTTTTTTCATAGACTGCCAGTTACTTGACAAAAATTTGGGTCAAGCTGTATGTATGACCTGCAGAAGAACAGGTTCATACATTCTGGCACATTCTACACTGCCTTAAAGCGATTTAGAACTGGTCTCTCAGCGCCAATGTTCATACATGTCACCCAAAATGTTTGTAAATGTTGTCATTGCTGGGATTTAAACCCATGATCCCACCCATGCAAGGCAACAGTGATAAAAAGTAAGAGTGTTTCTCATTCGAAAAGCGTCAGAGATTTTGGAGCCATGGGATTTTAAACCTTTTCTTGAATTAAAAGTTATGTTTTAAATATTTTTTATATCTTTTTTCTGGCGCTGGAGGATATCCTCTGCTTTTTGCAGATAGTGATAACCACTGAGCCACTATGCTTCCTGATGGGCAGCCTATAGTTGATGGCTGCCACTGTATGGCATCAATCAAAGACATCCATTAAATGTTTCCACTGGTGCTTTTCCCAGTGAGTGGATGCCATTTAACACATTAAAAAAGAGCCTTACAGGCATATTTACTCTGGCCAGCTATTGTAATGATATCCTGCTTCTTATTGATTGTAATTATAGTTTGCCATAACCACTGAATTTTTAAAAGAAACAACAAACGACATGGTCAGTAGATGTAACTCATGTCGACATTAACAGAAGATATTACTGAACAGTCTACACTGCAGAAAGATTATGCAGTATCATGGTGGTAAAACTATACATGGATATCTCCCATATTTACTAACACTTGAATGCCAAATAAAAGGACATTTTAAGTCGACAATTTCACAGAGACTGCCCTCAACTTTGCTTAGGAATGTCCTTTGTGAGGCAAATTAGTACGAAAACCCATTCATGCTGTATTCTAGACATTTTTCTATTTGATCAACCCTGTACAGTACAGATGTAGCAACCTGATATCACGGCTTTCTGTATTCTCTTTTATCAGACCAAAACAAAAGCCATTGGTAATTTTCTGTCCCTTGATATCATGGATTCATATCTGTCTGGTTTACCTCTACATCTGTACTCATGCCCAGACGGATTTTTTTCTACAACCTACTTTTAAAGGGGGTTACCCAGAATCAAAATATTAGCGGTTGAACCTTAGTGTGGGCCGTCAAAATCAGATTGATGGGCGAGCAACCTGAAGTGTTCTTTCCAAACAGCTAATTGGTTATCCCCGCTTTACCGATCGTATATTTGTGGCTTATTCCATTGATAGACCATTAATATTGTAATCCTTAAAAAAAAAAAAATCAAGAAACACTTAAATTTCACATCAAGGATGCATTGTTTTATTATTAAGGTGTTTTTTTCGCTGACAAATATAGACCTCTTTTACCAAATTTATTTCACATTAAGGTAAAACAGGTCCCTCAGGTATTGTATGGTATACATAGTAGATTTTGTAGTATGATCCCCCCGGGACCTGAAATACGTCATACAGAAGCACAACATGATCTTTATGGCCTTATACAAAAAATGGAATTAGAATGAGTTCTACATTCATGAGTTATCATTACTTTTCCACTTTATTACTCTGTATACTTTACATAAGCATAAAGAAAGTTCCTATTGCAAGTGAAGGACAAATCTTTTAATGGATGTTGTTCGCCATCTGGGGAGTTAGGGCTGTGGGCTCTCAAAGCTCTGAATGATCATTACCAGGCAGTTTATGGTTTCGCCAGAGGCGATGTTTACATTGGCCTTAATTGTGTTTGTTAATTGTATTGTTTTTACAGGCAGCGAGTTATAGCACCTTTTATACAATGGAACAATTCATCAGCGTTCTTAGGCGTTCCAGCATAACACCCCTACCCTTAACAAAGAGCCCTGTTTATGCCGAGTCCCCCCGCAAACAAAATGACCCATTCTCTATAGGAAAAGCGTCTATTTCCTTCTCCTTCTCTTTAACCTGTCTATGGATAGTTGTAGCCCTAAAATTAATTTGTCGTTTAACACGTTACAAATCCAGCTCCGCAATCCCTAACTCCTGCTGAATTAAAGTGTGTTTCCGTAAAACAGCCAGGACCATTTATTATATGAAAATTAATTAAACTTGCTGAGTATTAGGAAAAACCAGTGTGCCATTATTTATGTGTTAAACAGAAGGAACTGCTCTGTTATAACCTTCGATTTCCTCTTTAAAATACATAGAAAGGAGAGAATTATGGCAGATAGTAGAAGGCTGGAAAGAGGAAAGAACAAAACATAGGGCAGTTACCGGAAGATTGGCAGCAGCTTATACATCTACCTGGAAACATCATTGTGTGTAAAGAAAATCCTCTTTAGATAAAATCATTAAATGTGACTCTAGAGTAAGCAAGGGAGGTAGTAGAGCAATTTCTCAGGGCGTTGAGTGGTGTGGAGGGTGACAAGAAACTGGCAGATAGCCCTGAAAAAATGGTTAAAAATGAACATTTGTCTTGGTTGCCCTTTGATTCTAGGACCTTTTAAATTAATACCAAACATTATAGAAAAATCTAAAATAGTAAATGCTAATTCTCCCTCTTTTCATAGGACCTCCGCTAAGCTCTTAAAGCAATATTCTTATTTCATTGATTAGCTATAAACGTGTAGGCAAACATGAAGACTACCATTGTAACGCTTTCTTCAATGGACTTTATTGCAGTAGCATGCAGATGTATACAGACAGTCCAAGAATAAACGTAAAAATGGGGAAGTGGATCCTTGAGGATGTTAAGGTCGTGAGGGGTAAAACAAATGTCCAAAAACAAACGGGTGAACAGTAGGCAGGAGACAGGAATGGATGACAAGCAAACAAAAGCAGCCAACAGGCAGAGATCAGGCAGGAACAAACACAGGAACACAGGGGCCAGAGAAACAATGCAGGAAGTAGGCCTGCACAGCAAAAACTCAGGTACTGAGGGAAATGACAGGAAGTGCTAAATAGTTCCCCCCGTGAGGGTGATGAAAAACAGCTGTGCTTGTTGAAGTTGAGAGCTTAACTGTCACCCTGCAACTGCTAGGGTCAAATGGCATGTTGCAGCACAATGCCATGTGGATTATGACCGTACCCTGCACTTTATGAGGGGCCTTTAGACCCTCACCATGCACCGCGGATTTAGGACAAGGAGATGTGTTACTGGAGCACGGATCAGTGGACATGGAATTAGAGCCTGGATCAGCAGACTTTGCACTGGAGCCCAGATCAACGGATGTGGCAGCGGGCGCTGGAACAACAGCTGATGTGGCAGCGGGCTCCGGATCATCAGCAGATGTGGCAGCGGGCCCCAGATCGTCAGCAGATGTGGCAGCGGGCCCCAGATCATCAGCAGATGTGGAAGCGGGACCCAGATCATCAGCAGATGTGGCAGCGGGCCCCAGATCATCAGCAGAAGTGGGAGCAGGCCCTGAATCATCAGCAGACAGGGCAGAAGGCCCTGGATCATCAGCAGATGTGGCAGCAGGACCTGAATCATCAGCAGATGGGGCAGCGGACCCCGGATCATCAGCAGAAGTGGCAGTGGGCCCCGGATCGTCAGACAAAATTTTTGGTACAGCCATCCTAAAAGCCTCAGCTGGCGCTTTAAGACATTTGGCTGAGTTATATGAATCAGAACCAAAACCCAGACAGGCCTTACATCCCTTGGATCCATTGTGGTTCTGAGTTTATGTAACGTTTTCATCAATGGACTTTATTGCAGTAACATGCAGATGTATACAGACATGCAGACAGTCCAAGAATAAACATAAAAATAGGGAAGTAAATCCTTGGGGATGTGACGGACATGAAGGGCAAAACAAAGGTCCAAAAACAAACGGGTGAACAGCAGGCAGGAGAAAGGAACTGATGGGAAGCAAGCAAAAGCAGAGGTCAGCTCCAGGCAGGAACAAACACAGAAAAACATGGGCCAGAAAAACAATGCAGGAAGCAAGGTTGCACAGCACAGCAAAAACTCAGGCACTGAGGGAAATGACAGGCAGGACTAAATATTTCCCCCAGTGAGGGTGATGAGGCTTTGCGTGTTGATGTCAAGTGCTTAACTGTTCTGCTGCTGGAAGGCACAGAAGGCACTTGACTATCTATAGTACAGCAGCTGCCAGGCTCAAATGGCATGTTGCAGCACGATGCCATGCGGATCGGGACAATAACTAAATTCATTGCTGTTCTGATTTTGGTTCCGTTACAAGATAAAGCAGTTCTTACCTCCTGCTTGTGTACTCAAGCTTCCCTAGGTTACTGACCACCTCTCTCTACTCTAACATGACCTTGCCATGATGGTGACATCATTCTCTGCTGTATCTTATCAGCAACACCGGAGTTTGTTTATGTTTGTTTGTTTCTTACTGATAAACTTTAACCCTTTAGTGCTCTGTAGCCTTCTGCCCTCTATCACCAATGTCTCTCTAACTGGCTCAGCCAGGAATGGCAGATCTGTAGATCCACCTACATCCTGAACAGAAGTGGGAGCCTAAATCTAGTTGTGAAGAGCAGTTTTTTTAATACAGTTAGATGGGAAGACCCCTTTAAGGATATGTCTAATAAGAACCTTGTTGACTGTTTCCAGTGATTAGTAGCAGAAGAGTGGGGGGAGGGTCTTCGCTGAAGAGTTCAGAACGTAACACTGAGAAAAACTCTTGCCCCTTTGGAAGATCTCATTGCATAGTGATTTATTATTGAGTTCAATTGGAGTTGTATAAATTATTCTGTAGTGAACTCCATCTAGTGATGGCTACAAGAATTGTATTGGACGAGTGTGGAAAAGGAAATTATTGTGGATATTATGGCTTTAGAGAGTTTAAGGAAGCTTTATGCCAATATATGTTCTGAGATCACAACAAAAGCCCTTGAAAAGCATTGACAAAATTGAGGTTTTTTTCATGCGCTGTGATATTATGGTGCATTATTATTAGTTTGTCTTTGGCATATCTATTGTTATTAGTATTAGCCTATTTATTATTATTATTATTATTATTATTTTATTTTATTTAGAGCCCCATTGATTCCAGAGCGCTGTACCTCCAAGGGGGTTACATACATAACTTACGTCAAACAAGTAGAATGGTGACAATATATGACTAAAAATTGGTACAGAGGGAAAGAGAACCCTGCCCTCGAAGGCTTACAATCTATTTATCACTCTAGTTTACCAAGGATATTAAAAATTAATCAGTTAATCTCTATAGACCACCAGGGAGAATTAGGGAATATTATCAAATAAATACAAATTTAAAAATGTGTCATTTAGTACCGGAGTTGGCAGCACTATGGCCTTGTAGTGCTGGGATCCTGGGCTCAAATCCCACCATAGACAATATCTGCATGGCGTTTGTATGTTCTCCCTGTGACTGTGCAGGTTTTCTCTGGGTTCTCTGGTTTTACACTCATTTCTAAAACATTCACATAGGCTAATCTCAAATTTAGTCTTTGGAACTCAATGAGGATAGGGTCCAATGTAAATGACAACCTCTGTACAACACTGTGGTATGTAACATTGCTATAACATGACTATAATTGGAGGTGGAGGAAGTGATGAGTTTTGCTGTCTTGTCATGAGCACCAACACAGTTGGAAACCTACATTTACTCATGTACAGGAATAGTAATCTTCTAATGCAATTAATTCTATCTAATTAAGAAACAACCCACCACACAACAAAAAAAAAAATGCATTTAGTATTATAATTTCCAAAATGTTGTCTATTCTTCTTTAACAGTAAAGTTTCCTGGAATCAGGACATATGTGGATCCCCACACCTATGAAGATCCTAACCAAGCTGTGCATGAATTTGCAAAGGAGCTGGACTCTGCATGCATATCCATAGATAAAGTTATTGGAGCAGGTAAGAGGCTAAATTCTGGGTAAATAACTAAAACATCTATTATTTATGTGAGTGTTATATGCAATGCACTTGTAGTAAGCTATAGGGACCCATTAACCATTACTGAATAAAAGAGTTGTGTGACCTCGGGATGTATGGCATGCACATTTGCTGTCAGGTGTAAGTAATGTTCTGATATTTGCCATTTTACTTTTATAAGCAGCTGATGGTATTGGCAATAATAGTCCTCATTATACACCCTACATATATACACCTGGGTGAGAACCTCATTTTTCATATAAGGCATATTACATTTTGGTCCTTGTGGTCCTTTAAACTGTGGCTGGCAAGTCACTTTTTGGAATTGTTTTTTTATCAATGCATCCACCAGGCCAGCTACAAAATGTGCCAGTGCCAGTTTTTATTATCAGCTTATATGTGTCGCTTTGATTATTCATAGGTCTGGTTCTTTGAAAGTACATACCTGGCTGCACAGGCAGGGAGAAAGTATTTAATAGAATGTATTTCTAACTTGGGAAATTGTATCTGGAAATACTTTCACTAAAAAGCACGAGTTCTGCATTGATTTTAATGCCTCCTAGTTATTTTTTTATTGGGCAATAATATTATAGTGTTTGTAGACAATATACAATAAAATATTAGTGCTGAGCAGTTAGTAGCATGCTGTGGATGATTGATATTACAATGATACAGACTTTGTAATGTTACATACAATGTACAGATATAGCAGAGCTGGATTTGTTCTTTAAAGGGGTTTTCCTAGTTTAAAATTTTACCTACTAGTGACCAGAAATAGCAACTTTGCAATCCATTTATAGTTTCAAAATTTGTCCAGAAGCCATATTAAAAACACATGTCCGAGTAGCCGATGGTCACGTCATTTGAAAGCCAGAGTATGTGCTCTCTTCACCCAAGTATATAAAAAAGACAGTTTTACACAAAAAATTGCACAGACATGTAAAAAGAGAAAAAAGAAGACTCCCTCCAGGCTAGAAGACATCTGCAAAGCTCTGGGACAAGTGGTCGCCATTCACCAAAGCTAGAAGAAATTCAGACTTGTTTCTAGCATAAGCATGGAAGACGAGGCTAAGCATCAACCAAGGAGCTCTGGAATAAGGTTGGCCTCTCCAAAAAGAGAGCTATGGTTGCAGGAGATAGAGGAACCTAATGGTCACATATTTCCCTCCTAGACCTCAAGAGAACTGCATCCCAAAATTCAGTGACAAATAACAGTGACATTGAATGAGTGAATGCACAGTGCCATAAAAAATAAATCAAATAAATGGTAATTTCTGCAATGTATTGCCCAGACATCCTACTGGAATGATAAAAATTCCTTATATTAACCTAGCCAGAAAGTTGGGTGATAGAGGTGTGTGCTTAATGTGCTGTCTACTTAAGTGGAGCCAGTGAGTTAAAGCACCCCAGGGTCACTACTCCTTGAGCACTTTGGGCACCTCATGGCTTTGATCCTGGGGCCCAGATCACCTACCATCTACATATATAATGCAGCCCTGCATATGCCCGGAATAAAACCCCAATGTGCTCCTGTCTACCACTGATAAAAATAGATTTTTTTTATTTGGAATCCCTTCGCAGGGAGGCACTGAGAAACTGCAAAGACAGATTGAGCCAAATAGTTTTTAATTAAATTCCAGTCAACCCAGAAAGGTGGACAAGGCAAATAGTTGCTCCCTGCTGCCTGGATACTGTACATTGCTGCCCATCTCAAAGAAACCAGTATTCAGAAGGATTGCAAGTCTCTACGGTTAAGCATTGTGGTCTCCAGGCATCCTTAAACCAGGAAAAAGCTAGAGGACTTATTCAGCGGCATACTCCATCCTGGGTAGAAGAACAAAATTATACAACAGCACTTGTTCAGTACTATACGCCATCATAGGTAGAAGGACAAAATTAGGCAACAGCACTTGTTCAGCACCGCCCCCAGCCTCAGGACCAGGCAACAGCACTTACTCAGAACCACACCCAGTCCTTGCCGTGGCCAGAACCAGGTGACAGCATTTATTCTTTGTGTACCTAGTCCCAGCCAAAAGCCTAAGACCAGTCAACAGCACTTATCCAGCACTGCAACTGATCTTAACCAAAAGACCAAGAAGTAGCAGTTGGTCACCACCCAATATATAGGACATAAACATAGTTTTAGTTTTAACATTAAAGGAGTTTTGCCACGATCTAATTTCGTACCTCCTGCCTCCAGCTCTTCAGCTCTGTGTGATCAGAAGGGGAAGAGTGTGATTTTTTTTGAATTGCATATCATGTGACCCAGCAGGATGACATCACCAGGCCTTTCCTCTATGTAGTCAAAGAAAGGTCTGTTTATGTAAAGCATTGTGAGTAGCTCAGAGGTAAAGTTTTTGCCTCCAGGCACAATGGTCCCAAGTTTAAGTCCCTGCAGGAACCAAACCTGTGGGATTTTTTTTCTCTTTATCAATGCACAGACCTGATTGAGGTTTCTTTTTTATTTATTTGCACTGTTTGACTAATTACTAAGGAGTACAGAGGACGGGAGTAGAGTGACAGCACCTGGGGTTTGAACACTCAGTAGCTGCCTGAGAAGAGAGGTTATGTCTGAGCATGTCTGGCCAGGACTGAGGAGCTCTCAGCCTTGGCCATATCTCCTGGAGACGAGCTGTAAACAATGGATCACTAAAGGAGCAACTAAGACAAAATGGTGCAGAATTTTTAATAATGATGAATGGTGAAAATGTTTGTTATTTCATTTGCAAGCTTCCCACATCAATTTTACTTTGTGGCAAAACCCCTTTAAGTTGAGACTACAAACATGCCCTGCACCAGCACCAAAGTCATGTAACTGACTCACAACAAAATTTGGGGTGGAAACTACAGCATTTTTGAAAAAAAAAAAAAAATGGTCAGGACATGTCATACATCCCATGAAAATATTGTCTTGGGTGTTTATTTTTATGTGTAACGTTTTAGATAGCTCATTAGATGTATCAGGAATCCTAAAACAAACCATGGATATCACATGGTAAAGCTGTACTGACAATGTGAGCTCTGCTACATGTGCACTTATGTAACAGTGTTTAATTTACTAATACATGGATTTCTTATTTATTCATCATAATAACTGTGAGTTAAGATAATAATTTTAGCCCTCTGTAAAATCACAAATGTTGTGCCAAACCCGGCTACATCCAACAAACTCAGCTCTGCTACATCAACATGTGCTATTTCCGTGAACTGTGTAGCGTCAAGGCAGCAGTACCGTGGATATTTATTTCTATAATGTTTTCCCATCACCAAGCACTGTCTTCAGTTTTATCTAATTAGGAATGACAGGAAGACAAGAGTCATTCAATTAGTAGTCTGCAAATGGCTAAATAAAATAACTGCATGCTATTCTGTGTTGCTGACGATGTTTTTGTAGTAAGGTGCACCTTTACATCTTAAGGTTAAGAGCCGAAAGAATCATTTTCAGGACATATGCATATTTTCTGTGGATGAAGATCTTTGCTGCAATGAACTGAACACTACTGTGTGCATGCTTAGCAATTACGCTAGTAGACTGCAATAATCATACTCATGTGATGCCAAACATTGAACACAGTAGTTGAAATTCTGCCAAAATATCGGCATACATCCTTTACAGCACATTTATTATGTTTTAGACAGTTTCTAGACAGTTCAGCACCTTGTCTAACAAAAGGTGTGTGGCCTCGACAAATGGGTGTGGCTTTATTGGAAGTGGGTGTGACTTAGGGGTTGTTCACACAGCATTTTTGGATCAGTTTTTAGATCTGTGTTGGATCCAAAAATTACATCTAAAAACGCAGCTGTGATTGGATGTATCCAACACGCAGCTTCTTTCAGACCAAGAATTGACATGTCAGTTCTTGGAACAGATCCAAAAGACGCAATGAGACACATTGGCGATCAGTCGTGTGAGTGCCAATGCGTGTTTCAAAGTAAAAGCAATGTAAATCACATTGCTATTTATTAGGTGCATGTTTGGGTCCATTTAGGGTCCAACAGACAGATCCAAACACGATCTGAAAACGTATGTTCACACGGACTCAACATGCCGTGTGAACATACCCTTAGGGCATGTTCACACGACGGATTTGACGCGGTTATGGCTGCAGGTTCCGACGCGGTTTCCGCGGCCAAAACCACGTCCAAATCGCTCCCAGTTTATTAACATGGTTCCTATCGGAAACCGCGTTAATATTCACACGCCGCGGGTTTGGCCATTCTTGACAGGGAGTCCTCAGCGCGGCGGCCGCGCGGTGTCGCCGTAGCCGCGATTGGTGTGTGGCTGGGCCGCAGCTGGCGGCGCAGTTTTCACCCTGCCTATTAATTTGCATGGGGGCAAACCCTCGCCGCAAGCCGCGCCCCAATCCACGCCCCACTTGTGCAGCGACCATGCCCAGCGCCCGCACCGCAAACCCACGTCGGGAGACGCGAGGTTAGGACAAGGTTTGGCTGCGGGAACTGCGGCGAAAGCCACGGCCGAACCCGTGGCCAAATCCGTCATGTGAACGAGACCTTAGTGTGCAATGCCGTGCAACAAAAACATGTGCCAAAATTTTGCCACAATTAGTGCCAACTAATAGGAGGCATAAACTTGGGGCCACATGTATAACAATTGTCTAGGTCTAAGACTTTCTTTGTTGTCCATAGCAACCATCAATCAGAGCTCCCCTTCCATTTCATATAGTGCTCTCCATAGACTAGATAGTCTAAACAGACACCACCTTTACCAACACTGTATATATATGTGGTGCATTGTAAGGTTGTCTAGTCGAACTTTACACTTTCTAAGTATTAGACAGTATTGATAAATTTGCTCCATTGAGTGGCCAGAGCACTAAAGCTCAGTACAGTGCTATGAAACAGTAAGCAGGCAATCATCATGTTGCGTGGACCTTCTGAGAAGACAGCTAAGGGGAGTACTCACAATAGTGAGCAGCTGAACAGTAAGCAGTTGCTTTGAAGATTTTTTTATAGAGTAAAAAAAATTTGGGGTGACTTTATAAAAAGGTTAATAAAAAAGAAACGGAAGATCGAATCAGAGCATACGCTGTTCAGTCCAAATTAGACAAATAGATACCTCTTTACTTATAGCAAATAGTGTCTTGTTTGCTGAGAATTTATAGCTGTTCCGGAGGAATAAAATTTTCATTTTAGCAAAAAACCTATATGTGGTAATATCTTATTTAATTATAGCCCTTACCTACTTCCATATTGTGGAGACCAATCCCCAACTTGTATAAGTATTGGTATGTTAAGACATAAACTCTCTTGTACAGTGGCACCCATGATCCCCATCGCTTATAGCCAGTTGCCAGTGCAATAAGGTATAAGGTGTAAATCATGCATTTTTTTATTATATATATTGCATTGGTGGCTCTTTGGGCGACATGTATGAAAACTGTCTAGGTCTAAGACTGACTTTGTTGCCCATAGCAGAAAATCAGGGTTTCCCTTTCATTTCTTCAGAGCACTATATGAAGTGAAAGGGGTGCTATGATTGGTTTCTATGGGCAACAAGAAAAGTCTTAGACCTAGACAGTTTTCACACATGTCCCCCTTTGTTCTTATTTAACATATTTCGTGTTTTAAAAACTTAACAATTTAATAGTATTTTTGTTTAATATACTGTATTTTGATAACTTCTATTTTATGTCCACTTCACCATAGGAGAATTTGGTGAAGTATGCAGTGGTCGTCTGAAACTGCCATCTAAAAAGGAAATCAGTGTGGCCATAAAAACACTAAAAGTTGGCTACACAGAAAAGCAGAGGAGAGACTTCCTGGGAGAAGCAAGCATTATGGGACAGTTTGACCACCCCAATATCATTCGACTGGAAGGAGTTGTTACCAAAAGTAAGTCCCTATGGAAGGAGTCAGTTACACAGCATTGGCAGTTTAATTATAAAAAATGGTATGCCAGAAATTTTCTCAAATATTGTAAAATTTTGTGCCTAACTTTTTTTCACTTTCCTTTAAAGATTCGAAAAATATACAGCATCTGATCTAGGATTACAACTTTGTTACCCTAAGTGAAGCTGTTATAGCAGCTCTGCAGTTTCCACACACCAGCCACCATGATTTTGTAGGTAGAATGGTGATTATTGGTGTTAGTTGAACAGGGCCTGATCCATTCAACAATGGTTTCACCAAACATATTAAATAATTCAAGTTGGAGTGTGCTTATCCCTATTCCTACTGCTATTTGTAATTGGAACCATAACCCAAAGTTAAGGTTTTGGTTTTTAGAGTGTTTTAGGGTTTAACTTAAATCTCAGCATCACTCCTTGTGTTGCTGCCACTGTGACATCCCATCTGTTTTCTTTAGTTTACCCCTATGTCATGGAAAGCAGAAGTACCATCAGAATGTGACATTGGACTTGATGTGTCATGTCACTTCCAGTTCTAATAGATAGGGGTAATATAGGGAACTGAAAGTTCTGTCGGACATCATACTGGAATCAGTGGGAGCAGATGACGCCTGGAGCAATGCTTAAAGCTAAGGTAACCCCTTAAAACCTTTAAAAACCCTTACCCTTATATCAACTTAGGGTTAGTTAGCAAGTTTTTGGTGACTTTAGACAAAATTGAATTTTGGGGCTACTCATATCAAATCACTGAGATTCTGGTTGAATTTGATATCAGCCTGAATGTGATGGACAATACAAGTGATAATGTTGTAACAAGCAAAAAAACTGAAGGTCTAGTGCTGCTACTGTTTTTTCCAGTTTGATGAGGGTAAAATGTATCCCTTGGGAAAGCACTATGAAGGTATATGGAGTCTTATGGGCCATGCATAGCTCAATGGGAAAATGCAATATTCAGATTAGCTGTAGAGCTTCTCACCCAGTCAACCAGAACCCGTCTTTGCAGTGATGAGAGATAAACACCCCAAAACAGTTGTCTGCAGATAGGAGACCTTACCTTATGAAGAATTTACTGTCTTGGCTTAAAATCCCCAGTCATGTTTCAAGGCTCTTGAGTGGGTTGGATGGGACTGTTAGAGAGGTCACTTCCAATAGGTGTTTCTAGAGATCCTTACTTTTTCCCTAGAACTTTTTGGAATACAATCCAATCCAGAGAAGCATAAGAGTGTGTTGGATTTATTACAACATGGTGCTTAGTGTATAAGGTAATTTATATGTATATATTTCCAGGCAAACCTGTTATGATTGCGACTGAATACATGGAGAATGGCTCTCTGGACAGCTTCCTCCGGGTAAGTAGGAGAACATCTTGTGTGTGTATTTGTTGCCAACAATTACGGGCATTCATACAGTATGTACTAGTGTTTTGGCCTTATGCATATTTTCTCCACTTTTCTCCATCCTATGTTGTGTTTACTAAGACAACGCATAACATAATACATTCATAAAATGACAGGTCCATCGTTCATGATTATATCATTGCCACATTTATGTTAACCGCACTTAAGCCCTTTATATACCAGGGCTAATGCCAGGTTTACCATTATTGTAGGTGTTATTCTTGAGTAAATCCTCTACTTTGTGTACCAAGCAGTATGACATCATTATTGGCCAGGTAGCGCAGCAGTTGGCCTTTGTCTAAATTCTATTAGTTTTTTTTCCTTCTAAATTTAGTAGACTTTATGAAAGTTGAAAACTTTTAATATTAATTTTACAATATGTAGAAATAAATGTCTGCACTACGGGACACAAATGCTACACTGAATGCTGAAGCAGAAAATCTGTAGTGTTTTTAAAGTAAATCCATAGCGATGCTGTGGATTTTAATGCGGATTTTGTATATAGGAAAAAATGTGTTTAAAATCTATACTGCACGCCAATATCTTTGTGGATTCTGTGCAGATTATTTCTGCAGTGTATGGCTAAGATGTATAAACAAAAAAAACACATATCATCCACTTTGCTGGTACTGTAATATTCTGTGCATTTTCCACCAGCAAATCTGCAGTGCATTATTTGTAGCAGATAAACTATATATAAAGTATTGTTAAAATCTGTCCCTGTTCAGTTCGACAAAAGTTTGATCAAATCTTTTTCTAAATCATACCTTAAACCTTGTCCTAATCTTAACATTAACCATAACCCTGAATTGGGGTTAGAAGTAGAATTTGTTTTTACTGGCTTTGAATAGGTTAACTTACCCGCTCCCTAGCGCACCCAGTTCCCTGGCGCTGTCACGGTAACATCACATCCATCTGACATCAGTTCTGGCCCGACACCACTTTAGAGTTGCCTATGTGGCAGGAACCAGTAAAAAAGTAATGCCAGATGGAAGTGATGTTAGACAGAAGACTGGAAACACCAGGGAATGGGTATGTCAATACATTCAAAACCAGGGAAAAAAAGTTAAACCTACCCCCAGTTAGGGGTTGTATTTTGTTTTATTTTTTTGGTGAACATCTCCAGAAATCGATTACAGGCCAACCCTAATTGAAGTGCTCGGATTTGGGTCAAATTTGACGTTGATGTAAATCTGAAGTGCAACACTACATTTGAATGTGCCCGTAAAGTATACATAACACATGATTATTACCTAGATCAACAAGTACTTCTCCAATTCAACCAAATATAAAATCTATCGTTGTTATCTGATGTTTCTCACCTGACACGTCCATCTATTAGCTGGAGCAGAATATGTGAGTCATGAAAGAAGACAACCTCTTGTTACTCAGCAGAGGGCCAATTTCAATGATATTGTGAAAATTGAAACCTTCTGATGCTGTAAAAAATTAAACCTGTTTAGTAGAAATGCAGTGGCCATCCATCTGCTTCAGAGCGCCATACGCAGAAGGGCCCACTGACCTGTTGTTTTAGACACACGTCTGGTAGCTCTATGGTTTAGTTTGGTGGTGAGAAGCTCCACTACAGCGTGTCGGTCCGCCCATGCCCAACTTCGTAGCCAACATTCACCTCCCACATTAATAGTACGTGGTGCTCTGCAGAAGTGTTCCCCAACTCCAGTCCTCAAGACCCACTAACAGGTCATGTTTTCAGGATCTCCCACAGAATGCACTGACAATAATTATATCACCTGTGCAATACTGAGGAGATCCTGAAAACGTGACCTGTTGGTGGGTCTTGAGGACTGGAGTTGGGGACCCCTGCTCTACAGTTTCCCAGACACTTATTCCCAATGGAGCAATTTGTCCACTCACAATACACTTTTACTACAGCAGTTCACAAACTGCACAGTTTCAGAAATACCTCCTACTTTGACTAGAAAGCTAATAAACATCCCTTTTTGCAACTCTGATAAATCGCTTTCTTTATCCACGACAGCAGTGAGGTATATAAATGCAGACAACTTATCACACACCTAATATACCCACCAAGACAGCTTACAGCACATGACTTCCTTCAAGAGATACATGCTGCCGAAATCAAAAGTAGAAATAATGTGACTTAACTCTGTATATTCCTAATAAATGTATTTTAAATAGAAAATAGTATATTATTTAGAATTTTCATTTTTTATATGATTCTGCCATTTGTGGCTTTTTTAACAATTACAGTACCAGCCCCAGAGAGTGTGGAGTCTACTGCTAGCATATTAGAACAATGTACGGGTTGATATCAGTGAAATGAGTACAATTATCCAAGTAAATTGGCCAGATATGTGATAATTATAAACAGGAATGTAATTGATAATTTATATCCAGCTCTTCACAATAATTTAATGGCCAATTAGCATCTCAATTGTGTGCTTGAAATTCCTTCCAGAAACATGATGCTCAATTTACAGTCATCCAGCTGGTGGGTATGCTGCGTGGTATTGCATCTGGCATGAAATACCTCTCGGACATGGGTTATGTCCACCGTGACTTGGCGGCGAGGAACATTCTCATAAACGTTAACCTGGTGTGCAAAGTCTCTGACTTTGGGTTGTCCCGTGTCCTGGAGGATGATCCTGAGGCAGCTTATACAACAAGGGTGAGAAATATATTGAATGTTTGATTTGCTCTGCATTCTTTCTAGCCATTACCACATCTATTAGTTCATTGATATAGTCAGCTATGGAGAGTGCAGAGTTAGCATTCCTCAGCTCCCAGAAGACTTGAGAGACTCTTTCACATAAGCCTTTTACTATCACTTACCGTCCATATTTTTGTGTATCCTGTGTCATATACTGTATATAAAGAAATTATATGCAGCAGAAAATGCCAAAGCTTCATACATTGTAGCCAAGGAATATATACTGCTTACCCATGCTGCCTGATACTTTTTGGTTAGAATCTAGAGTACTGCTCATCCTGAGCTTGCCGTTTCATGAATTAAATTATATAAATACATGGGATGGATGTGGCTCAGTTGCAGAGCAGTCATGATGCAGCCAAGAATCGCAGGAAGCGTGATGCACCCATGGTTTTTATTGCTCTGATTGGTAGCCACACAAATTTGATGGTCAACATCAGCACAACTACGCAGACATGAACAAGCTCATCTATATCTAATTTTATCAATATTAATTGCTATGCAATTTTGCTGCTGTTAACTGCTAAATGTGGGCACATAATCAAGTAAATTTAAAAAGTCGGGTGCGAGGCTACACATACTTTTTGACCATGTTGCAACCAGGCTGCCAAATGCTCATGGTTGTCCCATGTATTTTCACCATAAATTTGCCAAAATGTGACATGTAGGTGGTGCAAAAGGAGAGATATAATGTGCACTAAAGATTTATATATAATCCAGGGCATGCAAAATACAGAGACACCAAAGGGGGTTTTAATGAGGCAGCCAGGGGTTTCTATGAAGTCATAAATAGGAAGAGCCCAGTCCTGGTTGGCCCCATCTGCTTTGCTAATGAGTGGAAAGAACCTGTGTAGGACCCATATACTTTCCAACATATGTGAAGGTAAAATCTAAACATTTAAACCCTGCCCTGTACCTAAAAAATCACCAGAGAATGCCCCTGTGCCACCTGGGAATGCACCTGAAATGATCACTTTCGAGCAGAGTTTACATAAACAGTCCTTTGTTTTTGGGTTTGTCCTGGTAAAATCTGGACTGTTGGCAAGTACTTTATGGATTTCCTTCTACAGAAAAACTTGCTAGAAAACAAGAGAGTGATTAATTGGCTAAAGGAAAAGGGCATGAATGAAAAACAAGCACTAGGTCCATTGTAATGGGGAACACAGCACAGTTCGATCTTTGCTTTCAGGCCCCTTCTCATCTATATAAGCTTACTTCTATAAGAGAACCTATTCTACTCTGACCATTGTAATGGTTGCCTATGGTGGTCACACACCATCTGTTACCTTTATGTAAAGCCAAGGTAACTCAATAACAGATGAATACAATATAAAACAAAAAATAGACAATAAAGAATGTTAGGCCCCGTTCACAGGGTTTTGGGGGCGGGCGGGTTTTGGCCGCGGGTTCCGAGGGGTTTTTCCCCCCGGAAAAAACCGCGGCCAATCGCTCTATTTTAAATTAAAATGGTTTCCATGGGGAAACCGCTTAATATTCCACCCGGGTTGGCCGGTCCGGGGCCGCGCTAAACCCACACGTGTGAAGAACTTCCTGCAATTCCTGAAGGGAGTTCTCTGCCGGCGGCTTGCGGTGTCCCGGGTCGCGCCGGGGTGGGGGCGGCGGGACGCGGTTTGCCCCCTGAAAAAATTGATGGGGCAAACCCCGGCGCAACCCCGGCCCCAAACCCCACCCCCCTCCCGCGGGAGACCCCCCACCGCCCGTCCCCAAAAAAACCCGCGTGGGGACGCGAGTTTGCGCCGCGGTTTCGGGGGGAGGGGCCGGGGGCCAAAAAACCGTCGTGTGAACGAGGCCTTACACACTTTCTATAATGTTCTGCTCCACAAATCAGAGCCTTGAGCATGGAATACTTTGTCTGTCAAAGCTGTATAAATCTATGATATCATGTATTTTAATTAGAGCATTTGCCTCAAAAGTTGATTCAAATACAATCCCAAAAGCATTTGCAAAAAAATTTTGGGATTTAAGTTTGTTTTTAAAAAACTTTTGATTTGTTTGTTTGGTTATGTACTGTGATGGGGGTGTTTTTGTTCCCTTATGGTATCCCCTACCCCCTAGATTTTTAACATGGGGAAATATACACCCAGGAGGGGTACATGCTATTTTCTAAGATAACCCATTGTGCTTTTAAAGGGGGAAAATAGAGTACAATCATACCTTGAGGGTACTCAAGCATAATGTGCTTCAGTACGGGGTATTTGGCTTAGGATCCTTGAGAATCGCCATGACCCTTGTATAAATGTCAAAAGCACATGTGTGGAGTCGGATTAGTGGCGCTGATCTGGCGTGCGGTACATGTCGTCCTGGATATTCTGTAAAAGCTTTCATAACCTGCCCATTGTTATGTGTTCAGTATTTTCTAGCAAGTCTGTCCTGCACTAAATTTATTGCTGGAAAGTCTCCACACCAACTAAACACTTTCATTCTCTTGCTAGAAAAACACACAAACAAATTCCATTGATGTGATCCAAGTTAAAATCATTACGTAAAATATGGCAAGGGAATAATACACACACAAGACAGGTCCAGGTGTTATGTTCCAGATCCGGGGTCTGGAAAATAAACACAAGAACCAGGTGTCCCAGTTTTGTTCTCACTCGTGTTATACACAAGCCTCAATAACACTGCATGGGCAAAGGGGCCCCCTTTTTAAAAAAAATAACGGGAAAATAAAACGTTCACATGTTTTTTTGTTTTTAAAGTGGGTTTTAATTTTCAAGTGGAACTAAGACTCTGCTCCTGCCGGTGGGGTTTTTCCTCTGGGGTTTTTCTAAAAATGGCCAAATTAAAAGTAGCCATAAAAACCCAAATAAATATGTAGCATTTTTGGATGATAGGCATCATGACTGCAGATGGATTGAGGAATTTTGAAGTACAGATCCATAACGCCATGGCCATAAAATATATGGCATGCTCCATTGTATGCTGAGGGGAATTAGGCTGTTGTGTCATACGAGTAGAAAACCAAAAATAACAGCAGTGGAATGGGGACAGACACCCTTTACCTAAAATTTATCAAAGGTTTGTTGGTTTCATTTGGGGACCACAATTTGAATTTTAAAAAAATTTTTTTTACTTTTTTTCATTTTTACCGATTTTTGGGCCCCAAATAACCAAAAAAATTTTTTAAAAAAAAATTTTTTTTTAATTTTAAAAAAAATTTTTTTTTTTATGCAAAATCCCTTTTTTTTTTTTAATTCAGAGGTGCATTATTGGGTCCCAATTTTTGGGTTTTTAAACCCCTTAAAAATTTCTTTGGGGGGAATTTTAATTTTTTTTTTAAACCCCCTTTTTTTTGGTTTCCTTTTTTAAAATATAAAGTAGAAGGAAGTTTTTTCCTTTAAAAAAAATTTCAAAATTTTAATTTAAAAATAAAATTTTTAAAAAATTTTATGGTTTTTGGCCTGTAATGGAAAAAAACCTAGAAAAGATTTTGTTAAACAAATTTTTAAATTGGGGAGAGGGGTTTTTTGTGTTGGTTGATGGCCGAAAAAAAGTAAAGTTGGACAAGTGGGTATATAGGGGACCTGGTCCCCCGGGTGAACCAAATAAAACCCAAAATTCCTTTATACAAAAAAAACTTTCCCATTAAAAAAATTTAAATTTAAAATTTTTAAAAATTTTTTAATTAATTTTTTTTAAATATCCCAACCCCTTTTCTTTTTACCGGCCCCAGCTGCCAAACCCTAAAAAATAAATATTAAAAATTAAAATTTAATTAAAAAATTAAATTTAAATTTTTAAAAATTTTTAAACCCCCTTTTATTTAAATTTGGTAATGGGGGACCCCCCTTTTTTTAAACTCCTAATTTTTTTGGGAAGTTTTCCAAATCTGGAACATTATATTTAAGAAACCCTTGAAGTTCCCTTTTTCATCCCCTTATTTAAATACCACAGGTTTTACGGGGAAAAGGGGTGGCAGGAGAAAAAAAAGGTAAACTGTGGGCGTTTTAAACCAAGGGACAAGGGGCCCCCGGGTGCCAAAAAATTTTCCCCCCCTAAAACCCCCCCCACCCTAACCTTAACAAAAATTCCCTTATGTTGTTGGAAAGATTCCCTCCAATTCCAAAAAAACGGAAATTGGGAATTTTTCAAACCCTTAATGGAGACTTGGGGAAAATTAACCCAGTTTTTTTTTTCCCCCTTTTAAAGGGGGGACCTTTTTTTTACCCCCCCCCAAATTGGTACGTGGTTTTTGGTTTCTTCCCCCCCTTTTTTTGGGCCCTATTGGGGATTTTTTCCCCCTTAACCAGGTTTATTTTTTTCCCCCCCAAAAAAAGGCTTTTTTAAGGGACCCCGTCCTTTTTTTTTTATTTTTCCCCTTTCCCGTAAACCCAGAATTTGTTAAAACCCCAAATTTAATTTTGAAATTCAAACCCCCTGGAAACAAAAATCCCGTTAAAGGTTTTTACCTTTTCCCCCTAAATTTTCTTTAACTCAATTTAGCCATTTTAAATCCAAAAAAGGGAGGGTGGTAATTTTAAATTTAAATTTAAAAAATTAAGGTTTTTCCTTTTTAAAACCCGGGGGGTTTTTTTTAAATTTATTTTTAAAGGGATTTATATTGGGGTTTTTTTTTTAAGGTTTGGGGAAAAAAAATTTGTATATTTTTTAAAAGTATTTGGGTTTTGAATTTGGGACCTGACATTAAGCTTAAAATAAACCCGAAATCCCTTTACACCGGTTTTGGGGGAAACTGGGAAATTTTAATTTTCCCACTAAAGGAAAAAATTTTTTTTTTTCCCAAAAAAATGCGCGTTTTGGGGAAAAAATTCCAAAAAAACCCGGGGGTAGGAAAAATTAAATAATTTTTTCCCCAAGGGGTTTTTTTTTGGATTTTTAAAAATTTTGGGGAAAACCCTTTGTTTTTTTAAAAAGGAAAAAATTTTTTTAAAAACAAAAAAATTAAAGGGGGCCTTTTAATTTTAATGAAATTTAAGGTTTTTTTTAAAAAAAATTTTTAAATAAAAACTGAAATGGGAAAAAAACCAAAGGGGGGGGTAAATTTAAAAAGGGGAAATTTAAATTTCCCCGGGTGAGGAATTTTTTTCAGCCAAAATAAGGTTTTTAAAATTAATAAAAACCCCGGTGTTTTGGGTCTTCCCAGGCAAACAATAGCTCATAATGACCAACAGGTTGGTTCATCCATAATTACTCTATACATGTTGGTTTCTTTTGTCATTTAATTTATGACTCACATCCAGATGTTGTCCATTCCATTGAATCTTGTCATCTTTTTCATGTGGTGTATCCAAAGTCTACCAATCAAGCTGTATAAATATTAAAATGAACATTGTCCAGGTTGGCTTCCAACTGGGAGAAATCCAGAGCACTGACTATAAAGATTAATAGATGAGGTTTAAAAGGGTTGTCTCAACCTGATGTTTCACAGAGCCACAGGCAACTTCAGACTCACACTTCTTAGTTAGGCTGTGGATGGTTCTATAGCAGTAATTGGCATATCAGCTCTGCAATTCCTAGCTGAGCTTGTTACAGTGACATAACTCCTGGAGGTATTCTAAAATGTAATGCACAAGGCTACAGAGGTTAAATTCACAGCAGGAAGTTAGTCATCATTTCACTTCTCCAAAATCACAAAGGTGGCCAGTAACTAGGGAAACTTGTGTACAAAAAGAGGAGATAACATCTGATCCTAACTCTGAAGAGAAGCAAAATCAAGAAAGCAATGTATTTGATAACAGCCATTATTTACTGTAGCTTACATGTTTAATGCTAATCGATGAAATGAGAATACCCTTTTTTATTTTTGATTTTAAGTTATATTGGGGGGTAACAGAAATTTGCCGTAAGAGTTTAAAAAGTGTATTAACTGAATTTCTTCTCTTTATCAACTATTTTGATGAAACTTCGATTACACCTAAATTAAAGACATCACTGTCCTGTCCGTCACTGACTTTGCCCGACTCCAAAGCAATAAACCTTGCTAGTAATGCAGCAAGTATGGAGCATGGAATATATTACTGCCTGACCATGTGTATGTGTCATTCAGGTGCCTGGGAAAGCCCTGTGACCTCTGTAATGTAATTGCAGCCATACTGATTTCACCCAGCAGATGTGACTGTATGAGGAAACATCTCTATTAACCCTGTGTAAATATGTGCCTTGAATTGGTTACAACACCAAGGACATTTCTGGATTCCTGATTAAGAAACTTCTAATTATATGTTACAAGGATTGATTTCTCCAGTAAAGTGCATTTCCCAAATTGGTCTAGAACAGATGATGTCGATATATAAGGTCATCCTACAAGAGAACACACAGATCGAGGTTACAAAGCGTATATCCTGTGCAATTAGTACAGAGGGTAACACAGCTGTCATCCATGGTAATCCCTTTAGTGATAGAAGAACATGGCTTTGCATTGTAACAGGATGTTAAATATTCCCTGAACACAAGGTGCCTGTCCATGTGCGTCACATGGCTGGTGTGATCTAGGTGCTGAGTTGTTCATCATTATGTAATATTTCTATCTGTCATCAGAAGAAGACCACAGAATGCTGCCATGTTATTCCAACCTCTTAACCATTCCACTTGTGCAGGACATTAGTAGTAAAGTGTTATTTTAGCTGTCATGAAGGTATCTATAAAGTGTACCGTGCAGATTGCTGGAAAGGGACAGGCTCATCTATACAAATGCATAACTTTTTAAGAACTTGTCTCCAAGTCAATCACTGGGTTTTCTTCTTCTGTCAGGGTGTTTAAATGTATTTAGCTTTCTCATCTCCTCCCACAAGTGTTTTCACCGAGTTTTCCTAAGCGATAATTAATCTTAAATATCTACATATTTACTGAGGAAAAAGAAGATGGTGGAACCGGCGCACATGTGTATCCAGGAATGCCAATGATGCAGGCAGGGAAATCCAGAAAATTACTTTATTATTCTAAAAAGGCTAGGGCGATAACCTCAGCCAATCTAAAACAATTTAAAAGCAAGTAAAATCCGACGCGTTTCGCGTTTATCAAACGCTTCCTCAGGGGTGAATGATCTACTGTATCTTGTTCAAACATTATAAAGGTACAAAGTGCAGATAACAGGTGGAATAGAACATCAATCAAACTAAACAAAGAGATCTAATTGGTGTATTCAGTTGTCAGTCACACATCATCCAGATCACAAGACAGGTAGGGATGAAGTAGGATGAAACATGGTCCTAAATGCCGGTCATTTGCAAAAATTACAAAATTACAGTAATACCTGATTTAGAACTTAAGAAATAACATATAGCAAAATTACCTCAAAAAAAGGGGAAGAGAACTAAATGTAATTAAAAGGAAACAAAACAAAAAGGAATACATTGTGATGAACCCTTTGAAATGCAAATGACCGGCATTTAGGACCATGTTTCATCCTACTTTATCCCTCTCTGTCTTGTGATCTGGATGATGTGTGACTGACAACTGAATACACCAATTAGATCTCTTTGTTTAGTTTGATTGATGTTCTATTCCACCTGTTATCTGCACTTTGTACCTTTATAATGTTTGAACAAGATACATTAGATCATTCACCCCTAAAGAAGCGTTTGATAAACGCGAAACGCGTCGGATTTTACTTGCTTTTAAATTGTTTTAGATTGGCTGAGGTTATCGCCCTAGCCTTTTTAGAATAATAAAGTAATTTTCTGGATCTCCCTGCCTGCATCATTGGCATTCCTGGATACACATGTGCGCCGGTTCCACCACCTTCTTTTTCCTCTACTGTCTGCTCGTATACGGGGACATCGGCAGCCGTATACAAGGGCTACGGCTACAGTAAAAGCCGTGTATGTTAGTATGAGAGTTGTGACTCTACACTAAGAGTGCAACTCAAATTGGTGAGTAGATCAAATACTCAACTGTATACGTTCTATCGAACGTACTTCACCATTTTTGCGCCCCTTTGTTTTTCCTTTTGTCTTTTTACATCTTTACTGATGTAGAGATATAACCAATACTGGAGTATAGTTCCATGAGTCCACAACAGGAAATTGTTCATCCTGTAGCTATATTGTCCGTGTGCATATTTTAATTCGACCATATCAATTTATATTCAGTAATGGTTCAACACAGAAATCATAGCAACTAGTAAATTATGACAATATTATCAATGGGATATATAATTGTGCAGCTAATTGTGATATATTTATGAATGACAGTATCATAACAGCAGGTATGTGGATGTGTCTACAACCATTGGTAAAAATTATAAAGTAACCCCACTTAGAGGATGGTCCCCAGTAATGTTGCACATCAGATTTGGGTTAAAGGAAATGTGTCATCAAAAATGACTAATTGTTTAAGTCCCATTTTTAAGTTAAACACATTTTTTAGGAATTTTTGGGGTTTTTTTCTAATTTTTCATATCACTTTAAATATATTTTAATAATTCTTAAGTCTTGCAGTTTTCACTTTGGCCACTAGGCCTTGTTTGCACTGCTTTAACAGTAGTCAGAGAGATGCTTTACAGTAGCTTCATGCACATAGGAGTCTTAAGACTGACTCAGTCCCATTGACTTCTATAGGAGAGTTTTCTAGTCATGCTCTGTGACCTGAGAAGAAATCAGTGTGCAGGGAGGTGAAAGTGTCAACTGTGACTATCTCCTCTTGTGATTGGTGGATCCTGTGTTATCTATTCACACTGGTGTCTCCTTTCAGTTTGACCCTCTTTGTGGTGATAATGAACAGACAACTGAGAATCTTTCTGTACAGAACAGGAAGTGTCAGACAATTATTAGGCTTAGTGGCCAAACTGAAAACTGCAGGACTTAAGAATTATAAAAAAATATTGAAAGTGATACGGAAAATTAAAAAGAAATATAACCAAAAATTCTTAAAAAATATGTTTAACATGAAAACGTTAAACAATAACTCATTTTTGATGACACATTCCCTTTAAGTCAGTTGGGCTTGACCAGAATTTTGCTGGCAATCAAGAGAAAATCTTTTGACCAACCGCCGGCTTTTTTCCAAACAGTAAAAATGAAGTGAATCATTGATGGATTCTGAAAAAGTGTGGTGATTACAAATATCTCTCGATGACTGGAAAAATTCAGTTCAGCCCGAAACAATCCAGACCTGAATCCACAAAGCACATGACTAGTCACCAGCTTTTTGACTGTGTAGCAAATACATAAATGATCCATATTACACAAATCATGGTTTGCTTAATAGCAGAATGTTTGTTTAGCCCTTCTTAAAGAAAATCCCCTTTCTTTTATTTTATTTCCTTCAGTTCTGTCACAAACCATAAATCCGGTTTTCACCTACATTATTTGTTTCTCTTTCATTTGTTCTATATTTTCCATTTTCAAGGCATATTGAATTAAGTTTTCTTAAAGTATTATGATACTTTGAAATTTTACTTGTTCTATTCATATTGTAAGGGTGGTCAACTGCTTGGTGATGCTGACCCCTATGGACTGGTGTCAGTAAGACTAAGGGTATGTTCACATGGCGTATTTTAAATTGTACATTTATGCTTCAAAATGTGCTTTGAAATCTGCTTAAAAAAAGTTTGATTAGAGGCGTTTTTTGAAGTGTGTTTTCAAGCGTATTTAGAACAGGTGTCACTATTGTTTCTATGGGGTATTTACTTGTGTAATCGCCTCAAGAATTGGCAAGGCACTTAAATTTACTCGAGTTAAAGCGTAGCAAAATACGCACCACTATTACACTTGTAAGATACGCCTCGTGATTGATGGTGCATATTTTACCAGGGAACTGATGAAAAGTGCTCTGAACATTGTATGAAATGGATTTTAGTGTATATTTCAATGCAAATTATACAGTCGGTTTTCAAATCCAAAAACTGTCTGAAAAACCTATTGAAAACCCTTGTGTGAACATACCCTTAAACTACTCCCTTGTCACTGGTGTTAAAGGTATCTTTACTGTCACAGATATCACTGAAGCATACCTCCCAAGTGTCCCTGTTTTGGAGGAACAGTTCCTATTTTTAACCCTTGTCCCTCTGTCCCTCTTTGCTCCATAAATGTCCCTCTTTTTCATTTGGGAAATAGATTTGCGTCAATAAACTGACTATCTTTCTTTAAAGAGTATCCGTTTGCTTCCTAGCTGTAGATTGCATAACAACTCACTTAATATTTTATAATTGGATACATTGCAATCCTGAAAATGTGTCCCTTTTTGGCTATGTAAAAAGTTGGCATGTGTGTGTTTGGGCACGGTTAGAGGCATGGCCTGATGTGTCCCTCTTTGCAATCTCTAAAAATTGGGAGGTTTGCTGAAGTTATAGACATCACAGATATCACAGATTGTATGGACATCACAGATGTCACTGATCTTCCCTTCCTGTACCAGAAAACTTTTGGCCTCTCACTGTCACTGATGGAAATTGTGTGCCTCACTCTTTTCCCACAACCCAGTCATCAATCTCACAGTAGAGATTTTTGCAGCCACAACTCCTCAGAATCTTGATCAGCTTAGCAAGCAGTGTTATCGCACAGGCTAGGAACTTTTTCACTTATCTCTCAGCTACATTTAGGGCACATGTATGAACCTGTTTAGATCTAAAACTATAGATTACTATGGGGAAAAGAGTGAGTTTTAGACCTAAACAGTTTTGTACATGTAGCCCTAAATGCTACAAACAATATCTGGTATAAAAAAAACACCTTTTTTATGCAGGCATAGAAACCCATCTACAGTGCAGTCATATGGTCACATATATGCCTATATCTAACAAGCAGTGGATCTCCCATATCAGCTCCTGCTTACTACCTCATGGTCTCATGGTGCTGATTTTCAAACTTCCAAGTTACCATGTGGCCAAAACCCCACAGTTACAACATCATGAAAATAACAGTAATTCACATAAAATAAGGCAAATTTCTCAAACATAATTGTAATAAAGGAAGACAAGACATAGCATTAACATAGCATTTTCCATACTGTATTACATGTAGCAGTCTTTTAAGGGGCAAAGGTGACTCTCTGGAGACATGGGATTATTGCACAATTCACAGCTGACTGGGAACAACCAACATCTTTTGCCACACTCCAAGTTTGTATTTTCATCTTTAGTGAATGTTATTATCCCTTTTCCCTGTTTCAAAAGACAATTCTATTAATTGGCCAATGTCTACTTTCATTCAGATATCTAACAGCTTTGTAAAGTCTGTAAGTACCGGCGTTTTAATTTCTGATTAGACTTGTTCTGCTATTAGTTTTGGAAATGCAGATTACAGGATTATTCCACATATGGAAAAATATTCAATTTCTCAGAAGGTTCAGCTTTTTAGCATTGTTTCGTATCATGACTGTGATTTGTGTATTTGCTACTAAGAGAAAAAAAAAAGTAGTGAACATCCGAATGTGATGAGTGCAAAATTTTTGTTACTGGTTGTATGACTGTATGTAAAATATACGCTATAACATATATATGTACCGTAGTATACTTGTGCTATCACACGTGATAATATAGCTGCTGCCGTAGATATTGCGGTGTTGACTTTGAGCATTTACAGTATTTTATTATTCACTTCACTTTCTAATATTATGTTGTAATTTCCAGCCCTGAATAAAATATTATGCATGATTTGTAATTTTTTTCATAAAATATTTTCTATATTTTCTTCTTCCTCTAAAGGGTGGAAAGATACCAATTAGATGGACGGCACCGGAACCTTTTATCCCGAAAATTCACATCACAAGTGTGCATGGGTTAGGGCTAGTAGTATGGGAAGTTTGTCTTTGGGGGAAAGAGCCCTTATGGGAAATTCTAATAGAGTAAGAGCCTGATAAAAATAATACATAGTACATGTCAATGGCAATTTTATTTTGTCATCTCTGTGAATAATATTTGTCTGAACATGTCATTCTTATGTCAGAACCAAGAACAAGCTGCACTACATTTCTCTTACTACAGATAAGTTTTTCAGGAAACACTTATTTGAGTATTTGACAAGATAAGTCAGCAAAGTTTGTCTATTAAAAAAAATGTACACAGAACTGTGGACAAAAAAAAAAACCGAATACTTACCACTTCAGAGCTCCTGGTCAGCTCATCTTGACTTCTGGGTTCCCTTCCCAACACAGAAGAGAGGGTCACACTCCGTTCACTTGTAATGGAGCAAAAACATCTTCAGCATGTCAGGACAAGACCCCGGAAGTGAAGAGAGGTGTATTTAACCCATACAGTGAACGCTGTAAAAAAAAAGCCAAAAAACTGTCAAAGAATTGCAACTTTCATTCATCTCACAGCACATAAAATGAAGTAAGCGATCAAAAATTCATAAAAACGCCAAAGTGGTACCAATAAAAACTTCAGTTCATCCCACAAAAAAAGCCATTACACACCTCTGTATATGGAAAAATAAAAAAGTCAGAAGATAGCAATTCATAAATATTGTTTTACACAATAAAAACACTTTTTTTTAAAGTGCTTCAACATAGAAAAACTATATAAAATGGGTATCGCCATAATTGTATCGACTACCATCACATATACTGCATGGTGAGCACTGTGAAAACATTTTTTTTAAAGCAATCAAAAAGCCTTGTCTCTCCAAAAATTATACCAATAAAAACATCAACTGATCCTGCAAAAAAAAAGCTGCTACACAGCACCATACACAGAAAAATAAAAAAAACTTATGGCTCTCGGACTTTGGCGATGCAAAGACGTGTTTTCTTTTTTGAATAAAAGTGTTTTTATTGTATAAAAGCCGTAAAGCATAAAAATATACAAATGGGGTATTGCTGTAATCATATCGACCTGCTAAGTAAAGCTAGCATGTCATTTATACCGCACGGTGACCACTGTAAAAAAATAAAAATAAAAACACTACAAGGATTGCTGTATTTTGTTCAAAATACAAAAACCTTAATAAAAAGCGTTCAGATCATCACAGGAACCCAATAATGGTACTAATAAAATCATCAACTCATCCCCAAAAAAAAACAAGCCCTTAATTAGCTCCATATACATAAAAATAAAAATGTTATGGCTGTCAGACTATGACAACATAAAAACTCATTTTTTTTATCAGCACATTTCTATTGTGTAAAAGTAATAAACCATAAAAAACTGTATAAAATGTATATCATTGTAATTCTACTGACCCGCATAGTAAAGTTATCATGTCATGAAAAAATGAAGCCCAAAAACAATCGCGGTGCTGCATTTTTCCCCGAAAAATGTATGGAACACTTGTGTGCACAAAATGCATAATACACACCTAGATGAGATCCATGAGGGGTGTTGAATCTAAGATGGTGTGACTTCTGAAAGGTTTCACCTGTTCTGGCACTTTGAGGGCGTTGGCACCCACCAAAATCTCCGTTCCAAAAGCCAAATAGCGCTCCCTCCCCTATATGCCCTGCCATGAGCCCAAACATCAGTTTACACCCACATATAGGGTATTGCCGAACTTGGAAAAAATTGCGTAACAAATTTTATGGTGCTTTTTTTTAGGATTTATTGTAACAATGAAACATTTTTAGCTAAAATTGCAGATTGTTTGAAAAAATGTTTTTCATTTTCAAAGCCTACCACTAAAAAAAAAATTGTGAAACACTTGTGGAGCTGATGCACTTACTGCTCCCCTAGATATATTCCTTAAATGGTGTAGTTTCCAATATGGGGTCTTTTTAGGGCTGTTTATTAAGTTTTAGCACCTTAGGGTGTCCATAAACCTGTAATGACGCCTAAATAAAATCGTATTGAAAATGAGACCCCGGAATCCAGTAGGTGCTCCTCCTATTCTGAGGTTTGTGGTTGAGCCAAATAGCGCACTAGAGCCACATATAGGATATCTCTAAATATGGTAGTATTGTGGGAATCAATGTTGAGTTGAATTTCTCTAGTCACATCTACTATGTTCAAGTGAGTAATGAAAAAAAAATTAAAATCTGCCCAAAAAAGTGACATTTTGAAATTTCACCTCAACTTTGCTTTAATTTCTGTGAAACATCTAATGGGTTAATAAACTTCTGAAATGCTGTTTTCAATACTTTAAGGGGTGTTGTTTCTTATATGGAGTCATTTATGGTGGTATCTAACACACAGACCCATCAAAACCACATCAGAACTAGACTGGTCCCTAAAAAAATCTATGTTGCAAATGTTCTTGAAAATCTGAAAAATTACTACTACATTTCTAAGCCCTCTAATGTCATAAAAAAATAAAAAGACATTGAAAAAATGATGCCAACCTACAATAGACATATGATAGAAGCTAGTTATAAACTATTCTGTTTGGAATAATTATGTCTCATATGCAGAAATTTTTGAACTTTGAAAATGGCAAATATTTTCACATTTTCATGATATTTTGATATGTTTCACAAATAAACAAGGATTGTATGGAAAAAAAATTCTTACTAACTTAAAGCACAATGCGTTATGAGAAAACAGTCTCTGAATTACATGAACAGATAAAAGTATCAAAAAGTTATTATCACATAAAGTGACACATGAGATTTCAAAAATGGGGCTTAGTCAGGGAGGTCAAAACTGGCTGAGGCAGTAAGGGGTTACATGAAAATCTAACCCAGTATTTGCTGCATGCAGCTTTATCAACAGTTGCTAGACTAAATGAATTTTGGTGTTTATACATGAACCTCTATATCCATGACTTCTATATTATTAATACTGTAATAAATGTCAAAGAAACAGTCATTTGTATCCACTATGATATTCGATTTGTCATCTATTAACTACTGTAAATACAATAACATCTTGCAAGCTTCAGACCCTGTCACATTCTTCTTCCCTTACATCACCCCTAACAATTAGAAAAATTAGGTATTTATAATCTCAAAGTCCATTTTCTACTTCTTGATTATTTGTTCATAAAGGGAATTTGACTTTTCAGTACTTTGCAAAGAATGTCCTGGATTATCATAGTCTTATACAAACACTGGGTGACTAATTAAGTGATCATATATGACATCAAAGAATATATATCAAATGTACTCTTGTAATTCAATGATTTCATGTTTTTCTTCTTTTCCTTAAAGAAACCTTTACGCTTGAAGGGCACCTTAAGTGGTCCATGGGTTTAGAGCTATTACTGAAAATTGTTTACCCAGCTTTCTAATTAAATCCATATTTGGACAGAATGTATCTTTTGAAAGTAAGGCTATAAATGTCCTCCTCTTAAAGACGTTACAATGATTTATATTATACAGTTAAAGAGAAGTTCCAACTTCTCAACCAGTTTGTAAAATTCCAATGCATTAAAAATGAAAAATGAAGTATTCTTTAAAGTGGTCTTCTTTATAAATCTCCTATCAGTTTGTGTCTGCAGCTGCTATGCACAACTATGGTAACATATTACAGCAACCTCTGTGTAGTCTGTTCCTGCAGTCATCTGCCTATCATCCCGTCCCCAACTACCAATTATTTGTTAGTTAGCAAGAATTGAAAGGGTCGTAGTAGCATCACAGACTTTAAAGGCATATCTATAGGATATGCTATCAAGTGTCAGATAAGTTCAGGTCTTAAAGGTGGGATCTGCACCTATCTCTAGAACGGGCCTCAAAACTTACTGTTATGAATTTCAATGGGAGTTCCAACTACAGCTGAATGGAACAGCTTGACTATACTCGGAAGAACCATTCTGGACAGAAGTGGCCACTTGTCGGTTCATTCAAGGCCTATTCTGGAGAAAAGTGTGGGAACAAGACTCTCACCTATCTGACATTGAAGGCATATCCTATTGATATCTTCAAACAACAAAATGGACCATATAGATTCTATAAAACTTCACAGTCTTTATTCCACATACTTTTAAAACCTTTTGGACAAAAGCACATCAGAGAAATTGCGGCAGTCCTTAAAGATATATGTAATGTTAAGAGAGGGATACTTAATCATTAGTTGCGCTGAGACACTGTTCAACACGAGTCCAGTGCATCCGGATCCAGCGTTTTCAATCAATTTTGTGTATTGGAAATAGGTGATCGAGGACTTCTTATTGATCTCCTATAACGCCTGTGTCTGGGCGGAATCCCTGTGTGTCCTGAATCCTGGATTGAATGGCTGGTGCCACACAGCGCAGGGTGGTACGAAGTCCTCGATCACCTATTTCAAATACACAAAAGTGATTGAAAATGCTGGATCCGGATGTACTGGACTCGTGTTGAACGGTGTCTCACCGCAACTAATGATTAAGTATCCCTCTCTTTACATTACATATATCTTTAAGGACTGCCGCAATTTCTCTGATGTGCTTTTGTCCAAAAGGTTTTAAAAATATGTGGAATAAAGACTGTGAAGTTTTATAGAATCTATATGGCCCATTTTGTTGTTTGAAGATATTCATACAGGGTGGAGACCTGTTGTGGAACCATTGGAGGGTTATTAAGTAAGTGACACATCTTTGCAATATCCTATTGATATGCCATCAATGCCTGTGATGGGACAACCCTTTTAAGAGACAGATAAGAAGGTATGACTGTAGCATCAGACCGCACAAAATCTGTAATGTGTTTCCATTGTAACATATTGATCTGTTTAGAACTGCAGGCAACAAGTATAGGACATTTTAATAAAGATTGTTTGCAAAATTGTTTCTTTTTGTGCTAGTTATATTGGAACAATAAAAATGGACCCCTCTTTAAATATTTTTTGCAATTAATAAAGGGGGTAAGTGACGTGTAGACAAAATAAAAAGCAGATGCACATAGTAATGCTTTAATGTGCACCTCAAAATCAATTTTTAAGTTTATTCCTCTAACAAGTACTTTGCCATTAACAGGTAATTAAGGCAGTGGATGAAGGGTATCGGCTGCCGCCTCCTATGGAATGCCCAGCTGCGTTGTATCAGCTCATGCTAGACTGCTGGCAAAAGGATCGAAACAACAGACCAAAGTTTGAGCAGATTGTCAGTATCTTGGACAAGCTGATACGTAACCCAAGTAGTTTGAAAGTAATCGCCAATACAGCTGCAAGGTGAGAATTCTATGTGAACTATATCTAGTAAAAATATATCATTTTTAATGTCCTATCCCTTTTATTTTTTTGTAATATTTTTTAATAAAAGGTTAGTTCGGTGTTCCATGTAGCCTTCTCTTGGGGGTTGATTCCTACACAGCTGCATACAGATGCAAATTAATTTGAAATACCTTATGGTTACTAGTAACTTTTAAAGATATACTTATTTAGAGCAGTAAGACCATTTTACCTGTGGCCTTGTATAGAATGATGATGAAATGTTTACACTATGGAAATGTTCATATACAGTACAGTATTTTTTCCAATACCTGATGACTTTGCACTTTTATTGGGATAGGGGTGCTTTTAGCACCAGTGTCACATGCACACATGCAGTCCTGCTCAGGAGACCCTAAATAAAAGGAGGGGCTGAAGACATCCAACAGCTTGCTATCTTACAGAGGATTTAGTTGCCACTTGTAAGTAGATAGTAATAGTTCTAATTGCTAGCTTAATTTTTTGCAGCAAAGATTCTTCTACCCATCAGCTGGCAGTTGAGCAGAGGCAGGCAAGGCGCTTTACACTGGGCTAAGGAGAGCAAGTAAATACTAACAGGGAAAAGAAGAAATTAAAAAACTGGAAAGAAATAAAAACAGATTTAGAAAGAAGTAGAGAAAGGAAACAGTCAGTAGAAGGGAGGACAAGTCTGACAGATGGCATCAGCCTGTCGTCAGTTTCAAAATGATAGAGATAAAGGGAGCCCCTGTCTTGCTGGAGTAGGTAGGTGTTCTGCTTTGTAACGGCTGGAGTAGTGGATCCGCTGTAACACTGCAGGCGATGGTATAAGCTGCAACAGGGAGCGGAGTCTAAGGGGGCGCTGGTTCAAAGCGGGTTATACTTGCCGTGCCAAGCGAACCCCCAGGTCGCTACCCCTGGCACGACTTGCCTGCAGTGGCGGCTGAGGAGTGGCGTGGTACAAAATCGCTAGGCAGGTTCATAGTCGGGGACAGGCAGGAAGGTCAAGACAGATGGCAAAGGTTTGTGGTCGGAGGAACGGAGGCAAGAGGTAAGGTACACAATATTGCAATAGAACGCTCAGGAATGCTTTTCACTGTAGGCACGAGGCACTATAGACCCAGCGGGGACGTGGCAGAAGTGTCCTGGATATATAGGGTCAGCGCCCGGCAATAGCCAATTACCAGCGCGCCAGTCCTTTAAATCTTAAAAAGCTGGCACACGCTCGTCCTAGGAAGTGGCTAACAGAAGCGTGTGGAGGAGCAGGATCCACTGGTAGTACGAGTCACTCCACAGCCTGACATGCAGACCGCGACAACACTCTTCCCCCGCATTGTACGGGCAGAGGGGGTACGAGTAAGCCCGCGGCCCGGCATGTTGGCTGCAGGGCGACACGTAACATGCTTCTTAATATAACGTCCTGATTGGCTGTGAGGTGATTGCTGTAGATGCAACAAAGAAATTATAAATAAGGCTGTGAACTCATCCATGTGCAATACTGTATACTCTTGATGTGTGATACTGTAACAGTTTGTTCTAAACTAGAGTCATGAGTAATATCTGCAATGATGCCATATGCTGCTGTCCATGTGGTTTTTATTTACTGGAAGGACTAGAACTAACAGCACACCACCACTGACAGGCCCCAATCACCATCACCCCCACCACCACCACCTGCATTTATAGTGCCCCTGTCACCGACGGCACTGTATACTTACAGTACAAAAGAGTACCAGCATCTTTTTTGTCAGTTTTACTTATTAGTAAATTATTATCTGTAATCATGTTATCAGTTTCATACATATTCTCTATTTTTAGAAGGACTTCTAGGAAACCTACTTAAAAGCAGTTTTTTCAGAATCAAGATATTATAATAACATTTCCACTGAGCTATTATACCAGGCAGTGCAAAGACAGGTGGTAGTCTCAGTAAGAAAAAGCAATTGTCCCCCAAGATCTACATCAAAGGCATCCTAGTCTGCTTGTACCCTGCTCTGTACTGATAAGGAGCAAAACCCTAAAACAGTTGACTATTGATAGGTATCTCTCCCTTTTGTAGGATTCCCACTTGGCTAAATTCTCGAGTTACGTCCCATGGCTCTTTAATGTGTTGAATATTGATTTACACAGTAGCTTCCGATAGGTGGCATTAGAAGAAAAGTTTTCGTTCTCTTGGAGGAGAGATAATTTAAAACTTTTTCCCAGTGAACATTGCCTGTAAGACTCCCTAAACTGGATGGTAGTCTCTTCGAGCAAAAACAATACGATACAATAAGATTTCTATTTAATGTTTGATGGTGGGTGCTAGAGAAACCATATCCATTGACATTGTCAAATTGGTTGTTCTTTATAAATTAAGTACTACGAAATTTAAATACTTTAGCCTGCTTTAAGGTGTCATCTAATCTTTCAAAGAAGTAAAAAGATCAGCATATGTAATAAGATAACAGAGAACCCTATTCACCTCTCTAATTAGAAAGTGGTCTCTCATAGAAGCACTAGTGTTCCCCCTAGTTTTTGTTCACTAGCACATGATCATTGCAGCCAGTCAGTGGCCTCAGTGGTGGCGTTCTGTGCTATTAGCATTATGGCACCCATGGCTCTGCAGTGATGCTAATAGTACAGCACTTGACCATTGAGGCTACTGATTAGTCGCAGTTGTCACACACCAGTTCCTGATAAACAAAGACTAGGTGGACCATTAGAGCTTCTGTGATGGTTTAACATAGAATTGTTAAAGGAAGCAGTGAGTTTTTTTTCTCGTTTTATAAAATTTTCTGCTTTTTTCATTTAAAGATTGGTCAGTCCCTTAAAATGTCATGACAAGTACAGCTTTGTCTGCCTTAGCTATGTTTAGGCTGAATGGAAGCTTGAAAAATTATTCCAGATTAACACCTGCTATGCAGGGACTAAAAAACGGCTCTTGATAGATGATGTTTGGCATATGAGAAGTCATTCTGTAAATCATCTCTTGGTTATTCCTAATAGAGCTATTATAGATTACCAAGTCACAGCATCATCTTGCTAGGCAAATGTAGTTTATGATTCACATCTCCCAAGGCTACTTTCCTGAACTTTCTTAAAGACAATTAATGAGGTTTGTAGGGTAGACTGGATATTTACATTTGTAAGCTCCAATGTTGGATCCAGTCATTTTCTCTGTTTTTGTCTGTCAATAGTAATATGCATTACACAATGCCATAAGAAGCCAAGCTCACTCAACGCCCTCAACCATCTTTGGCAGAAAGCATTTCTGTGTCTTAGATAATTTCACTGTAAATTGCTTCATGCTCTCCAGAATTTGAGAAAAATAAACATAACGTGCAATTAATGAAAAAATGTGCCTTTTAACAAAATGAGATCTAAAATTTCTAAATTGTTATACCCATCCACTTTGGAGATTTCCCACAATACAGAATGTAGTTATGAAAATGTCAAACTTAATTTAACTGTCTATACAAAATAAAATGAAATGATTTTCATGTGGCAAGTCATTAAATACCCATAAGACTATTACCATTAGTAGGCCAATTACAACAGTAAATGACTAGTGCTGGCACAATGAGAATACTGGAAGAGAAGTTTATTACTCCTGAATCTGTCAGTTTTGTAAGCACCATATTGCCAGAGTTAGAAGTATGCATAAAAACATGACTTGTAGGAAATACGATATGCTGTATTCTTTAAAGGGGTCATCTGGTTTAAATAATTATATGGGGTAAATATTGAAGATCATCACATATTAGCTAGATGAAGATTTTCCCTGGTCTGGAGTGCTTAAAGAGTACCTATCATGTTTTACAAATTGTAGATGTCATACTGATGTCAGTAGTTTTGATCAGTGGGACTACTTTTGCTTAGACTCTCACCAATCGCTAAAACCAAAGGTCAGCTGAGTGTCATTTCTGTTTTTTTATCAGCTTTCCTTGAGCTGAGTGTGTGTTTTATAGATTCATAGACAGTGTCATAGACTATCCATTTTAGTGTACACCTCCTAGTCCACGGTGCAGGGAAAGCTGAACATAGCCAATCAAAAACAAAGAAGCACAGTGCTTGGCAAAGAGCTTCTGCCCCTTTATGTCACTATACCATGTCAGAACTTTGTAAAAATAGTAGATATCCTTTAAAATGCCCATGTATTATACGGACAGCCCATTGACTTCTATAACACTATGTAATGGTCCATCTCCCCAATGATGACAATGCAGAGAAATTTGCCATTTTCTGCTGGGTTCACTTAGATATAGAGAACAGTTACACGTTGGTTCATTTCTCAAAGGAAGTTGCCAAGATGTTGACCTACTCCCATCTATCTGGTTACAGAAACTCATGAATATCCTTAGAGCAGTGATCACCAACCTATCATGGCATACTGAAGGTTGTAGCTTTAGAACAGCTAGAAAGCCAGATATTGAGATCTCAAATGAATTTTAATTTACATCTATGTGTAGCATATTCACCGACACTTAGGGCCACATGTATGAAAACTCTCTTGTTCTAAAACTCACTTTGTTTCCCACAGCAACCAATCAGAGCACCCTTTTCATTTCATATAGTGCTCTGGAAAAGTGAGAGGGGCGCTTTGATTGGGTGTGGTGGGAAATAAAGTGAGTTTTAGACCTAGACATTTTTCATACATGTGGCCCTTAGTTCCAAAAGAAAGTTATTTATTATGATTGTCAACAGTATACTCAAACCAGTAAAGTGCTTGAGTGAATAATAAATGGGACCTCCCCACTCCCACAGCTGGCAACATCTGCAACAGATTTCCAAGTCTTCTTTAATATACATATTTTTCACAAATGCAAGATTCTTTATTTTTCACAAATGCAAAATTCTTAAACAGAAGATTAACGTAGCTCACCAAATTGCTGTCTTCACTGCACCTGTGTCTCCAACCAGCAGCAGCTCACCATAGCGCGGTTCCTGGACTCCCGGCCAAGAGTCATTCAACAGTAACATATTTTTCATTTCACTTTTGAGCCTTTTACAATATTACTTCAAAACACAACTTTTATTCAGAACCATTTTGTTTTCCATTTTTGTTGCACTCACTTAATTTCTGAAAATATTTGTCAAAATTTAATGTAACTTATTTATTTTATTTTCCCCATTTTCCTCCAAAGAAAACCAATTATTTAAACCTTATCTGTTCCTACCAAATAAAATAAACATCTACAACTTATGTAGACCAATGAAACTCATTAATATCCAAAGCCTAAGAAAAGCAATCTAGCAAGTGTTTAAACATAGACTGATAGGAGATGGTTGGGTATAAATATTCATGTGTTACTTTATATAACAATGGCCAACTCACAGCATAGATCTTCAAAGGAAACACTTTAGGTGTAAAAAAAATTAAATGCACTTACATATTGTAGTTATTTAAGGAACACTTATAAATTCAGTATGGCAGATCTAAATTGACTTCTAAGACCCATTTCTTATTAAGAAGCGTCTATACTTTTGATTGTCTGATTGTGGGAGCACATTGACCAGTTTGGCATTAGGGTAGTGCTCAAGAACCCATGGCCAGAGAAAGATTGCAGCTTGCTGGTTCAGCAAAATATTCAAATAATAAGTGCTGCATAAGTACATTTTATTCAGACGAGCCAATTGTTTTATTTTGTCTGAACTCAATGGGCTATCATGATGCATGGTTCCCACTGGTCCTGTAATCCTCACTATTTGACAACATTCCCAACTAAATAATATCCTTCTGTTAATATTTTTTTAGATATATATACTAGAAAACAACTGTTTTAAACTGAAGAGGTCTTCTGAATGTGGCTATAACATTTTTTAACTGATACAGTCCCAGACTATGTAATTATGCCAAAAGTCTGATGTTGATGGGCTCATTATTACTAACATTTCAGGCAGCATTCATAAATAGTTCTTCTGCATCAATAGTCATTGCAGTATGTGTAATGTATAAAAATGTCCATTGTAGTTAATGTTGTATTCTGAAGTTCAATAAATAAAAACTCACACTCAGTGCAATAATACAGCACAATTCTTACATCCTAAACATTTATAATACTCTTTTTGTACCAAATGTTTGCACCTTATGTGCTCCTCCTCAGAAGACCAAGAGTAATCTTAGCTTCAGCAGCCAATGTGGACAACAAATTTTATTTCCCATCTTGCATTGCTAATAACTTTTCTAGACTGTTCTCCTCCCCATCTAACATTAGTTCCCAGTTACAGCTTTCCCCATCCTCTAGTATTTTATAGACAAACAGCTTTCTTTCCTATAACTCTTAATTAGTGTTGAGCGATTATTATCGACAAAGCTGAAATCGGCACAGTTTTTATGTTGATCGAATTTTTTTAGATCATGCGATAATTTAGGTTAAAATCTTGTGAAATCATCTATTAAATCGCCCTTTTGGGCGCTTCCTGTCATTTTGGAGGCCAGCAAATCAGCTTAAAGAATAGAGCAGGGTGAGATGTGTGTGCGACGTCATGACTGGGATGTGTATGGTTGCGATTGGCTATAAAATCACATGACCTCGTTTTACATAGAAAAAGCCCTTCCTGTTAAATGATCAGTGTCTGTCAGCTTTCTCATAGCAGTAGGACGTGCGCTCTGCCTGTGTCCAAACAGTTTCACGAAATTATTCTATTTCTTCACAGAGAAAGCTCTAAGTGTTACTGTGATCCTTACAACTTAGATCCATTTTAATTTGTTTTTATAGATTGAGTAAATTGGAATCCCGCAATTTTTGTATCAGCACAGGTTGAAAAGGTCCAAAAAAAACCTTTTATTATCCGAATAGATTCAGATACGTGTTTTTTCACTTTGGGCGCAGTACAGCTTTTTCATTTAGGCACCTGCACTTAAATGTGAATACAGCAATTTTTTTAGTCACCACACGTGAAATTGAAAAGGTGCCAAAAATACCTTTTATTATCCGAATACATTTCAGATACGTGTTTTTTCACTTTGCGCAGGCCAGCTTTGTTTGATAAAATCTACTTTGCGATAAAATTTGAATACAGCAATTTTGTAGTCACCACAGGTGAATTGATAGGTGCCACAAAAATACCTTTTTATATCCGAATACAATTTCAGATACGTGTTTTTTTTTCAAATTTGGCGCAGTACAGCTTTGTTGATAGAGCTACTTTGCAGTTAATGTGAATACAGCAATTTGTAGTCACCCCCAGGTGAATTTAAAGGTGCCAAAAAATACCTTTTATTTTTCCGAATACATTTCAGATAAAGTTTTTTTTCACTTTAACGCAGGCCAGCTTTGTGATAGATCTACTTTGCAGTTAAATTTTGAATACAGGAATTTTGTAGTCACCACAGTTGAATTGATAGGTGCCGAAAAATACCTTTTATTATCCGAATACATTTCAGATACGGTTTTTTCACTTTGGCCCCAGTACAGCTTTGTTGATATAGCTACTTTTGCAGTTAAATGTGAAAAACAGGGAATTTTGTAAGTCACCCACAGGTGAATTTAAAGGTGCCAAAAATACCTTTTATATCTGAATACATTTCAGATACGTGTTTTTTTCACTTTGGCGCAGTACAGCTTTGTGATAAGCTACTTTGGCAGTTAAATGTGAATACAGCAATATTGTAGTCACCACAGGGGAATTGATAGTGCCCAAAAATACCTTTTATTTACATTTTCAATACGTGTTTTTTCACTGTGGCGCACTACAGCTTTGTTCATTGAGCCCCCTTGCACTTAAATGTGAATACAGCAATCTTGTATCACCACAGGTGAATTGAAAGGTCCAAAAATACCTTTTTAAATTTTCCGAATACATTACAGATACGTGTTTTTTCACTTTGGCGCAGTACAGCTTTTGTTGATAGAGCTACTTTGCAGTTTTAAAAGTGAATATAGCAATTTTGTAGTCACCACAGGTGAATTGATAGGTGCCCAAAATACCTTTTATTATCCCAATTTCATTTCAGATACGTGTTTTTTCACTTTGGCGCACTACAGCTTTGTTCATTGAGCACCTTGCAGTTAAATGTGAATACAGCATTTTGTATCACCACAGGTGGGAATTGAAAGGTGCCAAAAATACCTTTTAATATCCGTATACATTTCAGACAGTGTTTTTTTTCACTTTTGGGCATCAAGCTTTGTTGATAGATCTACTTTGCAGTTAAATTTGAATCCAGCAACTTTGTAGTCACCACAGGGTACTGATAGGTGCCAAAAATACCTTTTAATATCCGTATACATTTTAGACAGGTGTTTTTTTCCACTTTTGGTCAGTCAAGCTTTGTTGATAGATCTACTTTGCAGTTAAATTTTGAATACAGGGAATTTTGTAGTCACCACAGGGAATTGATAATGCCAAAAAATACCTTTTATTATCCGAATACATTTCAGATACGTGTTTTTTTCACTTTGGCGCACTACAGCTTTGTTCATTGAGCCACCTTGCACTTAAATGTTAATACAGAAATTTTTTAGTAACCACAGTTTAATTGAAAGGTCCAAAAAATACCTTTTTTTTTATCCGAATACATTACAGATACGTGTTTTTTCACTTTGGCGCAGTACAGCTTTGTGATAGAGCTACTTTGCAGTTTTAAAAGTGAATACAGCAATTTTGTAGTCACCACAGGTGAATTGATAGGGGCCCCAAAAAATACCTTTTATTATCCGAATACATTTCAGATACTGTTTTTTCACTTGGCGCACACCAGCTTTGTTCATTGAGGCACCTTGCACATAAATGTGAATACAGCAATTTTGTTAAGTCACCACAGGTGAATTGAAAGGTGCCAAAAATACCTTTTATTATCCAATACATTTCAGATACGTTTTTTATTTCACTTTGGCGCACTACAGCTTTGTTCTTTGGGGCACCTTGCAGTTAAATGTGAATACAGCAATTATTGTAGTCACCACAGGTGAATTGAAAGGTGCCAAAAATACCTTTTAATACCGATTACATTTCAGACAGTGTTTTTTTTTCACTTTTGGTCATCAAGCTTTGTTGATAGATCTACTTTTGGCATTAAATTTGAATCCATCAATTTTTTGTATCCCCAAACAGTGAAACTGATAGGTGCCAAAAATACCTTTTAATATCGTATACATTTCAGACGGGTTTGTTTTTTTTTCACTTTGGTCAGTCAAGCTTTGTTGATAGATCTACTTTGCAGTTAAATTTGAACCCAAAGCAATTTTGTAGCACCACCAGGTTACTGATAGGTGCCAAAAATACCTTTTAATATACGAATACATTTCAGACAGGTGTTTTTTTTCACTTTTGGTCATTCAAGCTTTGTTGATAGTTTCTACTTTGCATTTTAAATTTGAATCCAGCAATTTTGTTTTGATTTGATGTATTTGAGAATAGCTGTGATTTGCCGTATTTTAATAAGATACTTTCAAAAACTCTTCCAAACCTTCTCAAATTTTTATATTTCTGAACATGGAGCGAAATTCAGGTGGTAAGCAAGCAAAGAGGGGGTAGGACATGGAGGTAGAGGTACGAGAAAAAGGGTGCTCCTTCCAGTGCGGCGACAACACGCATGCCAGCGGATCGTCAGTTTGCAGATCCGTCAGCCTGATCATCGCTGGTCAGGCCCTGTGAATCTCAGTAACGAACAGCGTCGCCAATCTGACCTTCAGTGGTTAATGCATCCTGCATCCAGCAGTCTTAACTCCCTCGTCCTCCAGCAGGCCAGTCTACGGGCCACTCAAATTGTCCGATCAATCAAGCTATCAATCAGCATCGTTCTCAACATGAGAAGCAGCCCAAAATGAGTCAACTCGTGTACCCACTCACTGTGGATAATCCATTTTCTGAAAAAGAACCCTCTTTGAAGACAAAATGCGGTGGGGTCAGAAGGCATAGTTAAAAGATCAAGAGCGCTTAAGAGGATGATTTTCTCTGCTCAGACGCCATCAGTTCCTGAGAACCATCAGAGAGGAAGATAGGAAGTCCCAGGTTAAATCGGGCCAAAAATCCCAGCTGGGCCGGTCGGCAACTGCCTTGCAGGCCCCTTCTTGCTTGTAGCCCGCAGCCATCTGGATGCATAAATTGTCAGGAGAACGACGAGTCTCCGTGTTGAAGATGATTGAAGACGACATTGCGATTCCAACTATTTGTCTTATTTCAGCAGAATTTGCTTGCGAATGCTGCTTTCATCACTGGACGAGGAAGAAGATTAATGGTTGGTATTGTTCAGTACGGGTCCCACCGTCCCAAAAAGGGAGAGGGCGTCGCAGAAGCCTCTGAATATGATTTTCTGCCAGGCCGATCGGTCAGCGGAAACGCCGCTCCCTCGCTTATCGCCATCCAAAAAGGTCCAGACCTCTCAAGACCTGGGCCTTCCATTTGAGTGCAAGCCTCTGATTCACCCAGTGATGTCTGTCGTAATGCCCGTGCCCCTTTTTGCTGCCGTAAACTCATAGTAGAGCCCAAGAACTTATGTGGTTAACCAACACCACCAATGTCCCTACGTCCACATGCAGCGAATGCATGAAGTTCGAAATGGAGGCAACACTTGGCCAAAAAAAGGCGCATGAGACCTGCAACAACTGCCGGGGCTCCAACCAACTGTCACACGCTCTTTCACCTCCACCCGGTTCCCTCCTCCGGTCGCCTTCCGCCACCAACACCAAGCGTTCCCGTCCAGTCTGCCCAATCCCCTCTCAGAGTCATGAATCGTAGAGGGATCAGCCATCCGCTTCAGCCTCCACCGCCAACAAGGGGCCTCTGTTCGAGCGCCTAGTACCACCAGAGCACCACCAGAAGACCGTTGCCATCCTAGCCCTTGCTCGACTCTTTCCAGTTATGAAACGTTGACCTGCACACGTGGGCCGTACAGCGTGCCTAAGTCTAGCAGCCAGACGTCTGTCTTCCTAGTTTGGGAGCAGAAGAAACACTTTAAAAAAAACACCCAAACCATCCGCCAAACAGCTAAAAAAAAACATACCAAGACCAAAATCCTGAGAATGTCGTCAATGTATTCCTAGGCTCTTTGGCCTTGGAAATGTTGCCTTTCCGTCTGTAGTGGACACAATGGCAGGTTTCCGCCACGTCATGCGCCCTTGCCTTCAGCGCCAATTACCAAGTTGCCGAGCAGGCATTCATTGCCAGAAAAGCCAATCCCTGGCTCTGGCGCAGCCACCTGGTGTCCATCTAAAATTTCCAAGCGCGTTTGTCTGCATCTGTGCCGAAAAGTGACCATCTGAACACTACAGCGACATATGGACTAGAAAGCACGGCCAAGGTTCTGACTATATCCTCCTGTGACGAGCCCCACTGGGTGAAGTTGGGGTGGATGTCTCTGGGTGTGACCGGTGCTCTCGAAGGCTCGGCGCACGCTCTCCAAAACCTGCAGGATGGTGCAGGCTCTGTTCCCCAAGTCCCTCTGGTGGCATCACGTGCCCCAGACAGAAACCAGTGCCATGTTTTGAAATTAAGCTGTCTTGGAGACCGTCCTATCAACACAGGTCCATGAGCTGTGGACGGCTCTCCTCAACGAGAACCGAGCGCTGGCTGGTTGGTAAAAGAACCGTGTGTTTTGCCAGCAAAGAGTGGTGGCGGATAGACTGGGCGAAATGCTGCTGGCCCGCCTTTAAGATCGGTAGGCCTGGAGCACATCCCTTATCTGGCACATGTCATGAACCTTGTCCGTCCAGAAATTTTCTAAAGAGCTACCCGGGTCCTGGACTGACCTGCTGAGAGGAAGGCTCGAAGTCTAGAGTTTCGCACTTTCCCGCGTTTCGCACCCCATGCTTTGTCCTGCCTGGCTGCGTTTAGCAGCGTCAGCTCGGCCCCTCTTGCCCGTCAACTCGTCCTCCATTGTTGACGTGGCCAACGCGCTTGGAATTTCCACCCTACCAGCATGCTACCAGCGATTGTGGCAGCAGCTGACAATGCCATTGACGCAGTACGAGTGACACATGGCCTGACAAAGACAGGCGGTGCGGACCTCCGGGTGTTTAGCCACCAGAGTGGAGGCAGGTGAAAGAGCTCTATCACCACACACATATGTTCAGTTTTGAAGAAGCCACCAAATGTCAGCTGCGGACGATGCCCCCTTTGTCAGACTGAGCGCATGTTGGTGATCTTAAGGTCTTTGAAGCAGATCGTTGACACTCTATAAAACAGGTCCCGCCAGCGACAGGAGGAGACTGGACACAATGCGGACACGGAGCCTGTTTTCTCTTCGTCCCATCGAATCCAACAAGGCCCGACAGTTTTCTTCTCCTCAATTTATATTCGAGGTCGTTTCAGTAGGTTATGTGGTTCGGGTTCCCAGGGCAAGTGCAAGGCAGCGAGCATCAGCTCTCAGGGTGCATCATCTCAGGCAAGTCAGGGTCTGTGTTGAAGCTTGTGCCGGAGAAAAGCTGAGGAGAGGAGGAGGTATTCCTAGACACCGAATGTTTAACCGACGCCCCTTGGCCTTGGAAAGAGAGTTTGGAGCGAAGCAGAATTAGAGGCGGAGAGGAAGAATGAGAAGATCATTTTTTGCTACTGTGCCCCTCGTGACCCAGAGTGCTTGAGCGAATCTAAGGCTCCATCTCTCACATGAGTCTTGGAAGCTCCAAATTTTCCTCCACAAACATGATCCTCCCGCATTAAGCGCCATCAAAATGACAATCCAATTACTGGGTGGCCACCGCACCTTGGAATTCCCCGGTACAAAATCTAAAACTCAGTCGCCCCCCAAAAAAAAATAAACCCCTTTTCCCTCCACCCCACCCTCCGAAATAGAGAGTAAAAATGCAGGAAATGGAGAACCTTGCCTGATTGATCAAGTCTTGGAGACGTCTGTTGCGCCTGGATTCACTTCTTCAAATGTCACGGTGGAACAACATCAGCGACGTGACAGCAGTAGAGTGTCAGAGTAGCCTAGCGGCAGCAAGCAAATGCAGCAGGGCAAGTAACTGGCAGAAGCCAAATGGGTGACCTCTGGCAACTTTATTTTTACCACGGTTTCACCAAAGAATGCAATGCTAGGACCACATCCCAACACCACAAATCTGAGACCAGCTATTAAGATCATGGTGCAAACGACAATCTGCGTCCTCAACACCCGAATGTTTTTTGTATGTGTTTGGGACCCAATAGACTTCTGGGTATCCACAAACTAGATCGAATGGCCCCGAGCTCGCCTCCTCGCACACGCCATAGAGGTGTTGTTCCCCTGCCGCAGCAGCCCAGCGTCCATATCTGAGCGGGTACCTTTCAGTTCACAGCTGATGAGTCACTTTACAGACAGAACGCACATTCGCGCTTTCCACAGATAATTGTGATCGTATTTGACTTTTCATCAATATGAATCAGGGCATGAATTCCTCTGATGATGTTGTGGCCTCCAATTGCGATGTCACCGATTAGTTACGGGCGAGTCTACTTCACATTCCTCTTCAAACAGAAATGGTCAACCTCTTTGCGAAAGAAACTTTTTTTTTAAAATGATAATCTTTCTTACTGCAATTTTTATTCTCTTTTGTTTCCCAACAGTTCATTTTGGCCTGGTTTTGCTGTGAGGAGACTGTTAAAAGACCAAGCAAGGTCTCATGACAACACGGTAATCCATTTACTCACTTATCTTTTAGAAGTTTTCTTCGCATTGTCATGGTTTTGAGGTCATGTTGCTGGAGATACAGCTATAATTATGGTCCCCTTTGACAGAAATGTGGCTTGTCTCTAATGCACATTTCTCCTCACAATCTTTTAAAATAGTGTCAGAGAAGTCATAATTATAATAAATCTTTTTGTCTTTCTTGGGTGCATGGTCTGTGAGATAACAGCAATAATCATGTTCCTTGGAACAGAAAATGTGGCTTTTTAAGTGGCAATTTCATCCTCACAATTTTTAATAGTGGCTGAGAAGTCCCATATTATAATTTTTTGTTGGGTCATGGTGCTGTAGATACAGCAATAATCATGAATCCGTTTTGAACAGAAATGTGGCCCTCTAAGTCTGGCATTTCTCCCTCACAATTTTAACATGGCTGAGAAGATTCATTTTTTTTGATAATTTTATGGCATCGATGCGTGCTTTGAAATGCAAGCAACAATACTAAAAAAAAAAAAAATTTTTTTGGGGGGGGTATTATTTCCCCTATTTCTAAAAATTTTTTTGTTTTCTAACAGACAATTGTGTCTATCACAATTGTTCCAAAGTGTGGCTCAAGGTATCATGTTTTGAATTTGGGGGCATTTTGCCTGTGACATGCAGCTATACTTACAGGGTTTCCTAATATAATAAAAAATTGTTGTTTCTAAACAGACATTGTTTTTCACAATATGTCCAAAGGGGCTCAAGGGTCATCTGCTTTGAATTTTCTTCGTGGGGCGATTTTGCTGCTGACTCTGCAGCTATACTACTCGACCTCGATTATAAAAAAAAATGTGTTTCTAACAGACATTTATGTTATTCTTCACAATTGTCCCAACAAATGGCTCAAGGTTCATGCTTTTGAGATTTTTGGGGGCATTTTTGCTGTGACCGAGCAGCTATACTACATTGATCCTACATTAAGAAAAATGTGTTGCAGTATTTTCTAACGAGACAATTTGATTCTCACAATTCTGTCCAAAGTTGGCTCAATGGGGGTCATGCTTTTTAAATTTTTGGGGCATTTGTTTGCCTTTCTGACATGCGCAAGGCATAACTACAGGTCCTATTTATGTAAAAAAATTTGTTTTTTTTCTAACAGAACATTTTGTTTCTCACAAGTTGTCAAGAGTGCTCAAGGGTGATAGTGCTGTCCCAGAACAGGTGATAGGTATGACACTGTTTATGGACACCTATTGCGCAAAATGACTTGTTTTTTTTTGTGACAAGATCTTTTTTCTAACATAGCTAGCAATTCCCTTAAGATTGAGACACGTCATTAGTACAATTAAAAAAAGAGAAACAAAGACATGGTGGATTCCATCCTATTTTTTAAAATTGGTTGTTTTATCCAGAATTAAACTTACCTAAAAAACTTGCATTGTACAAATATAGCTGGTAAAAAAATCCCTTGAAATTGTACAGAGAGAGGTACTCAGGAAGACTTTGACCCAGGATGTAGTTATTTCCAGAGGACACTGGTGGAGGCCTTAAAATTTCTTGGGGCCCCTGGAGTCTCTTAATGGGGGCCCCGCATCATTTGAGACAATCTAACTCCAGGGGAGTCCTTTCCCCTAATCAATGAAGAAGGATTTGGAGGAAAAATGAAAAAACCATTGAATGATTTGGGCTGAATCAGTCTCAGACAAGCGCCAGGAGGGGCAAATGTTTCCATCAACTTAAGACGTGTTTTGGGTAAGATTAGGACATTGTATTAACTTATGGGGCTAGTGCGGACGGAATAACTACGACATCCTACACATGATAAAAAAATAACCTTACTAAAAACTGCAGAAGGGTGTATGTTTTGTAATGTCTTATCACAGCCTTGAAAAAAAAGCAAAAAATGATAATAATGTTAAAACTAATAACAATAAAACGTATCCTCCCGTAAATAAATTCTGTAAACAATATGTCACTTACCCAAATAAAATATACTAAAATGACATGTCACCTGTACAAAATAGCATAGTGCCACTTTGTGATCTTGTGGGATCAAACAGGTTTAAGAGTCATAGAGCTGTCGGCCCCAGACATAGTAAGTGTCAATGTTCAGCATTTTTCCACTAAAATGTGGTTTGAAAGACTCCCCTTTTTTTTCCCGGCAACTTTTTAATCTGGGGTCCATGCAGGTGGATTGAGGCTCATGCTGCGCGTTTTTCCAGACAGGGGATTAGTCCTATGTCCAGTGAACTAAAATGTGTTTTCTGAAAAGACTCCTTTTTCAGCACATTTTAATCTGTGGTTCAGCTAACAGGTTGTAATTATGGTCCATTACTGCGTAACAAGGACACGAATATAGTATTAATGTCCATTCAACTAAAAAGTGTTTCAAATGATACTCCTTTTTCCACGAACATTTTTTTTTAATTTGGGGTCAAGGAACAGGTTTTTTAATGGTCAATACAGCGGTCCAGGACAGAGAATAGTTTAAGTGTCACCATATTCAACTAAAAATGGTGGTTGCGAAAGACTCCTTTTTTTCCCGCACTTTATTAAATCCTGGGGGGTTCACGCAGGTTTTGGGGCTCGAATGCTGGCCATTATCCAGGACAAGATATTCAATGTCCCAAGTTTCAAGTAACATAGATGGTTTCAAATCATACTGCTTCTGGAACTTATTTATAATTCTTGTTGGTGATGCAGGTTTTAAGGGTCATGCTGTGGTGCAAGACAGTGGATAGTCAATGGTCTAGTGAAGTTTGTTTATTTATCTCTGTGGCTTTTTATAACCTAAGTGTGTCTGCCTAAAAAGATGTAGCACGCGTATCCATTGACCTGTTGTCGGATGTGTGATTTCCAGCTTCTCCAGCCTGTTTGGTGTAAAAAACTGAAAGGGGTGTGTTGCTCTGTCCCATGCAGACTTTAATAGGTCATCGTGATAATCATATATCCCATCGACCATCGAAATCTTATGCGGTTATTGCCGTATCGACCATCGACCTCCGATAGACGATAGTCAATGCTAACATCGCTCAACGACTAACTCTTAAATGCTGGAACTACAGCAATGCTTGACTCAGAAATGATACAGAGAAAAGAAATGATGGTCACTAACATTAAAATTTATTAAGTTTTTTTTTTTTTTTCTTTAAACTTTAATTTTTTCCTTTATTGAAATATGCCATTCACAGTCCACAATTTATAGAGATAATAAATAATAAATGACCTGAAGTCCATTCCCATGAAACAAAACTCCTTCTTTGCGATAACAGCGCATCTCCATTCTGCTCCCCACGCTTGTAAAGAGACTAAGTAAGCAGCCAGGTCATTCCATCCGGACGTGTGCGTGGGGTCCTGATCAGGAATGTAGGCATTCCCGCACCCAGTTGCATTTCTCCCGGGCATGTAAACAAAGTGGTCTCCCAAGTGCATAATTAACCGGGTTGGTGCTCCCGTGTCACTACTAGATACCGCTGGAACTCCAGTGGAAGTGTCATTTATGCTTATTGATTCAGAATGAATACAGGTATCATAGACTAAGTCATAAGCTATAAACAATCCGACACTTTGGAGCGCCAGTACTTTTGGTGAGGTTATTTATGTTGAAATTGCTCTAATTAGATTTTCTATTTTAGCATATTAATATAGTGTAATATTATTTTTTACTTTTTTGCTCTAGAAATCCATATATTACAAAGGGAAGTCCAGTTTTAGAGGAACCAGAATACCCCTTTTAAAAAGCAGGCCCTTTTTTTTTTGCACACCAAATACTAACTCCTTAGAAACCTAAGGTGATTTTACTTTGGAGCCTGAAGTCCTTGAGTCCTAGACTGCGTAAATATTCTTTGGTATCTTATCTATTTTAATCTATGCTCCATTACTCTTCCGAGACCACCAAATCACTTTCTGTCTGATTGGTCACTAACTCATCATCATCAAACACCGTCCCTGACTAATACATTTATGTTTCACTTGTCTACCACACTGTTCGTTCTATACTTTACCCACACACTAACTATATATTATATACATGATAGAGGAAAAGGGTGGAGGTATTTTTTTTTCCTTTTCCTCTGAGTAGATATGTAATTTCCATGATGTCTTTTTATGACTGCCGTCTGTGACCTAGTGGGTACTGATTTATGATAAGCTGTAAAAGATCAGGTGGAACACGGCGGGACTTCTTTACAGCTGCCTGGATGGAAACCCATCTAATTTGTTTAGTTAAGTGTGAGCTCATGGTGAACATCACCCGGCCCATAAATTTCGAGTTTAGACCCCTAACTGGGAGCTTGGTCCAAAAAATGCCGATGACTGCAGATGATCTTGAAGACCAGCATTCCCTTGATGCATATGTGGAAACATCACAGACTCTTCATTGCTACAACTGCATTCTTTCTTATTGATAAACTGTCCAGATGTCCTCTCCAAGGAGGAAAACAACCAATTTCTACACTAAATTCTCTGAGGAACATTGGAAGGAGTAAAATAATACTTCACATCACTGGTTATTCTGAGGTTACGTACATTTAAATTAAGTTCCATTTTCTATTTCATTGCTTCTTTGATCCAAGTCATGAACATGAAGACTAACTTTGACTACTTAAATCCCTAATCTGAGGAATCTGTTTCTCTTCAATTCTGAAAGACAAATTCCTTTTATAATAAAGACTTGTGCTTCAGATAAAGCTAATCAAAGACCAGGATGCTGCAAAAAGAAAGAAAAAAGAAAAACGGAGGTAGAACCTTACATTCCTTCCTACTGCAACACTTTATAAATACTTCAAAAATGTCTTGGGAATCACAGACGTATGGCCAGCAAAATATATGAGTCCAAAGGTGATACACTTATTTTAGCTAACAGCAGTAGCTATTTGGTGTTATATTACCAGCACATAAAACTAGTTCAAACTTTGCCAGAGGGAAAATATTTTTTTTTTTATGTACATAGTTAGCCCATTCCTACTTTGGAGAAACAAGAAAACAGAACACATTATGTCTGCCAGTTTCATCAACCTGCAAAGTAATTGTAAGATCTATGAATCAATATCCAGCGAACCCATGACCAGAGTATATTGGGCCTTAATGACTGAGCAACTTTTTCAGTTTTTTATTATTGTGTTCTAAGAGCAATACAATTTTTTTTATTTTTCTGTCGTCATACCCTTATGAAGAAAAAAAATGTAAATGCCATTATTTGGGGATATATATTGAGTACACTTTGTTAACTGTCTTTTTGCTTCATATACCATGTGATATGTATATAAAAAAATACTCTTGGAGTATAATTGCAGTGATATCAAGTTTGTAAAGGTTTTTTTTAAATTGACTTGATAATACTATATTCCAAGAATCATGGTTATTTTTAATGTTCTGTTCACAGATCAGTATAAAAGCTTACAATTGCTTGAGTTGTAAAAGATGACTTTTAGTTTTACTGGTACCATTTTGAGATTCATGCATATTTTTAATCCCTTTCATTCCATTTTCTAGAAGGCTGGATTAAAAAAAATAATAAATTTAGGGTTTTTGTATATGGCATTCACTGTGATGAATAAATAACAGCAATTTTATATTTTGGATTGAAATATGAGGATCATACCAATTATAAGTAGTTTTTCAAATTCTTTTTTAACAATGGTCTGTGTAATGGAAAAAAAAATTCTTTTTTTGCTTTCCTTTAAAAAAAAAAAATACATTTTTTTTCTAAGTAGAGGACTGGAAAAGGCAATATTCCCACTGATTTCTATAGTAGTTATGAATACAGACACGCAAAGAAGTCAATGTAGAGAGCTGTGCATGCATAGCAACTTGTTCAATTATAGCTGAAACATGAACTAGAGTGGAGATTCAGTAAACCCCGATCTGGAAATATGCGTAGGTCCCAAAGGTGGGACCCATAATTATCAGACATTTATAGAATACATGTGTGTAATGGGAATACCCCTTTAAAGACAAAGACTAGGAAGAGGTTCCTAACACCTTCAGGATTGTCATACAAGGTGGAAAAACAGAAGAAAAGTACAACTCTTGATGAGGTAAGCACTGGGCAAAAGAGAATCAGATTTGCTAAGTGCTAGTCTGGTCAGATAGAGTGCTCAACCGAAGAAAACAGGAACCTTGAAAGCTACTTTTTCCATTCTTTTCTGCATTATTTATAGATCATGAAGTGAGTAAAGTATTTTTTTAGTTTACTGGTGGCTGATGAGTGTATGAACATGGTATATCACCCAGGATATGTGTCCTATATGGACCCTAATGCTGTTGGTCACAATTAGATTTTTAGCAAAAACATATTACATAAAAAGGCAATTGTGACTATATTATAACCGATGTTCAAAAACTTAGAAAGCGTAGGGGTTCCTTATCTTGGTTCATCAGTATATTTATTGAACAGTAAGGAATATAAAATATTTGCCAAATATGAAAAAATCTTTACATGTAAATATCTGTTTCATATCAACACAACTCTATTTTCTTACAGGCCATCAAATCTGCTTCTAGATCAAAACAGTGTTGACTATCCCACATACCGAGCCCCAGGAGACTGGTTGGACAGCATGCAGACTGGACAGTGCAAGGACTTTCTGTCAGGAGTTAGCTACAGCTCCTGCGAAACTATTGCAAAAATATCATTAGAGTAAGTTATAATAAATTATTTCTTTACCTACAAGAAAGCTTCAGCCTGGAATTGACTACATTGCATAACAAAATAGAAATGGGTATTTCTGGAATCTTCTAGCTGACATGATAATGTTATGGTCAGAGTGTAGTGACACAACATGTCAATCAACTCTTCACCCATCACCATATAAATAATAGGAACTTTTGATGATGCAGTGTTCTGATGCCTACAAGGTAGTCTATCCAAATGTGGATGTGAGGGAAGGATCAAGGTGCTAAAACTACTGTTTTAATACCTTGTGTGAGCAGTAAATGCTTTCAGAGGTACACTGGGACCAGGGGGCTCCATACAGGCACTATTCACATCTGTTTAAGGTTGTTACCTCAGGCTTTTTCTTATTTTTCATTGCAAAAATTGGACAGTCTGCAAAAGTGTCAAATATACTGGAACCCTAAGGACATGTCCCCACGGCAAGGGTTTTTGGACGGTTTTTCCGACGGTTTGCAGTTTTCGGAACCGTCGGAAAACCTGCAACAAACTCTTTCCCATAGACTTCAATGGAAAAAACGCCCTGCAGTCCTCACTGAACGGTTTTTCTGCCGGGCGGTTTTTCAGACCGCCGGCGGACCACAAAACATTGAACATGCACATTCTTCCGACCGGTTTCTAGACAGAAAATTAACATTGGAGTCAATGTAAACCGCTCAAAACATAGCCGGCAGTTTTTGGCGCGGTTTTTGACGCAGTTTTTGGGCGATTTTTGCAAAAAAAAAGTGAAGAATAATCCCACCTATAGTGGGTGTGTTTTTGGAGGTTGAAAAACAGTCCAAAAACAGTCCAAAAAACTGCTGGGAAAACCGGGATAAAAACAGTACCAAAAACAGTTCAAAAACCGAAACCAGATGAAAAACATACCGGTTTTGTGACAAAAACAGTCCCAAAACAGTCCAAAAACTGCTTGAAATGAGAGGTAAACTAAAAACAGGGCTGTTTTTGTCCTTTGCCGTGTGAATGCACCCTAAGGCTATGTTCACACGGCTTATTTCAGAACGTATTTACATCGGATTGCCGATCGTAAATCCGTTCCGAAATCAGTTGAAAATCAGTTGAAAATAAGTGCCACTAAGTGTGGCACGTATTTGTAACTGATTTCCCGATGGATTCACCATCTCCAATCATTGTAGGTGGTGAATCCGTCCGTAAATAATTGACATGCACATTGTTTTTCCGTACGGATTGCCGTCGTCAATCCGCGGCGGCAATCCGGCACGGAAATACGCGTCGTGTGAACGACGAGCCGTATTTTCTATTGAAATCAATAGAAAATAGGCTGTTACTTACTTCTGACTGATTTGCCGACGGATGGACGATCGTTAATCCGTCGGCAAATCCGCGGCGAAATAAGCCGTGTGAATGAGGCCTAAGGGCATGTCCCCACGGCAAGGGTTTTTGGCCGGTTTTTCAGCCGGTTTGCGGTTTTTCAGACCGCCTGAAAAACCGTCCGAAAATGAGCACAATTGTGCTCTATGGAAAACCCGTGCAGCGGACCGCTCAAAAAACATTGAGCATGTTCATTCTTCCGTCCGGATTCCGGATGGAATCTGAACATCTCAATGAGGGGGGAGGGCTCTTATCCGCTCGTCGCGGAGAAAAGCCGTCCCCCCCACGGCGGTGAGGACGGCCGCAAAACTGGACAAATACCGACCGGGTAAACCAACCGGTATTAATCCACTGCACCCTAAGGGCGCGTCCCCACTGCACAGGACAAACCCATGCTGTGGGGACTGCTGCACGGGTTTTCCATAGAGCACCACTGTGCTCGTTTTCGGTCGGTTTTTCAGGCGGTCTGAAAAACCGCAAACCGGCTGAAAAACCGTCCGAAAAACCGTGCCGTGGGGACATGCCTTAAGGCTGGGTTCACACTATTTTTTGAAGCAGGATTTGTAAGCTAAAACCAGGAGTGGAGCCTACACAAAGAAAAAGGAGAATGAAAAGGCTTGTACTTGTTCTGTGTTTTGGACCCACTCCTTGTTTTAGCTTACAAATACTACTGCAAAATACCTGCCAGAAACAGCCTAAGGGTATATTCACACTAAAATCTACCTCATATTGTTTGTAATGGAAAATCCGCATCCAAGTGCACACAACAATGATTTTCAAGTCCTGAGGCAGATTCAGCTCTACAGTATATCCTCACATAGTATTTAGAGGCTGAAAATCTGTATCTGAAATAAATGTCTAATCCACATTCAAAATCTGAATTACTGGCACAGACTTTAGGCGTGGTTTCTAAACTAATTCAGTGCTAAAAATCAGCCGTGTGAACATACTCTTAGGGCCAGTTCACACGGCCTATTGGCGGTGTAATTTCGCCCCGCAATTACGCCGCGGGGTCGGGGGTGGGGCAGCAGCTCGCCGGCCCTATAGACAAGCATTATCCACGGCGCGTATCCCGCCAGGATAAAGTGCATGTCACTTTCTCCCCGCTCGCCGTATTCGCCGAGCGAGGAGGAGAGACGGAATCCATAGTTCTCTATGAGAACTGTGGATTACTGTAATGACAGGGATGGATTTCAGCCGAATTGGAGCGCAAATACGGCGCACAATACGGCTGAAATCCGTGCCCAAATCAGCCGTGTGAACATTGACTTAGGGTGCTTTCACACAGTGCGTTTTTTTGGTGCATTTTTTGTGCAGCAATGTACAGCATTAATTGCTGTACCTTTCTGCATAAAAAAAGCAAGTGAGTTTTTTATGCGTTTTTTATGCATTTTTGGGATGCGTTTTTTTGGATGCTTTTTTGTGCAGAAAGGTACAGCAATTAATGCTGTACATTGCTGCACAAAAAAAACACATCAAAAATGCACCAAAAAACGCACTGTGTGTGAAAGCACACTAAAGGACACTAGTCATTGAAGTCTATCAACAACTTTTTGGACTTGTTGTCAGATGACTCCATCACAGCCTCATAAATGGTTATATACAGGGTTTTTTTTATTATTGCAATATGCCTGTACTGCTAATACACTGGTATGAGTGATATGGACTACAATATACCAATCTGCTGAAATATTTACAAATCATTGAAATATCACGGATTATGGGAAATACACATGAGGAAATTACCAGTAACTACATATAGAAGTCAATTACTATATTCTAGGTAAATCAAATAAGATTTCTTGTCATTATATGTATTATAATTTATGATTGGCAAGCAGTTTTTGGTTGTATTGTGGTCATTATTATTTTACTACTTCTGTTATTTACCAATAGCGTGGACACAACTGTAGATTCCACATATAATTACAACTTTGTAATAAACATTTTCAACAGTTCAGTCCTCTTGACATATTATCTATCATATTCACTTAATTCGTTTTCCGTTCGCTTACACTTATATGGATGAGTCTAGCATGATTAGCGGGATGACTAATCAGGGTTATATGAAGGTGTTATCAATATGTAATGAGCAGACTCTATGTCCAGGATTAGGCAGAAGATTTGAAGAATGCCTTAGGGAAGAAAGTATTTTAAGCAGTTTGAGCACTGACAGAGTGAGCGATGGAAGAAGAATGCAGGAAAAGGCTTATTTTAGTGTCAGATACAATGATTAATAAATATGGAAAGGATCATCTTGAGCATTTAAGCCAAACAAAATGAAAATACCGCTGTTCTGCTGACCTGGTGTTCAGGTAATTCCAGTATCCATTATGTGGCCAAGAACATGTGGAGATGCCTTCTAATTAATGGGTTCAATCATTTCAGTCACACCCCAGGCTCAGAGACATAATATCATCCTTCTTTCAGCCTTGTTAGTGCTGGCCTTATCAAATACAAGTTCTGTTATTGTGGAGGTAAAGGGCCAGCGATAGTTTAGTGGGCATGTAAAAATTGGGCCCTGATGAAGCACTTGTGGCAGGTACTCCAAAGGCAAAGTAGGTGAAAAACAGTTTTTTTAAGGGGTTTGCTTGGTTAGAGGTTAGAGCAATGGAAATACTGAGTTTCAGTGAAGAAAACCCTTAACTGGGTTGTCCATCCAACAACATTTATTACCAATCGACATAGTAGATGTGCACTGCTGCTTCTTTTAATGTCTATGGAACTGACAAGGATAGCTGTATGTGGCTATCTCTGTCAGTCCACTGTCCCTCTATTCAGACAGAGGTTTTGGGACCTTCCCATTCTTGTGATCTGTGTTGGTCATAGTGGTTGAACCACCAGAGATTATATATTTATCACCTACCTTGTCATTAGGTGATAAATGTTATTCATGGATCAATCTCTTTAAAAGGGTTCATCTAAAAATTAAAAAATGAGGTACTATTGCGAAATTAAATAAAAATAGCCTATACTCGCCTTCCTCCTCACCTCCATTCCAGAGCTTTCTCCTCCTTTTCTTTATTTTCTGTCTTCTTCCAAACAGGATGTCACCACTGCAGCCACTGATTGGTTGCAGTGGTCACATGCCTTTCCCTTACATTCTAAAGTGAACAGCTAGGAATGGGAATGTAACCAGTGGCATGTGACCACTGCCGCCAATCAGCAGCTGCTGCGGTAATGTCCTGCTTGGAAGAGAACAGAAGAAAAACCAAAGAATGAGAAGAGCCAGCGCTGGAATGGAGGCAAAGAGAAGTTCAAGTATAGGTCCTTTTTTTTTTTATTTAATAGGGCACTGGTACCTTATTATTTCTTTTTTAGGGGAACCCTTTTAAAGCTAGAGCACAAATGGACATCCCAGAAATTTGTGTTTGCAATATTTTTCTGAAAGCCTTTTTTCTGTTTCTATATGGCTTTGCAAAAATTTAGATCATACAGACCGGCCTATGTACATCCTCACCGTTGAATACCATTGGTATTGACTATCATGCTAAAAATGATCCAGGCTTCAGTGCAGTAATGCACAACCTGTTCTGGTTTGAGAGACATATTTCCAGATTGCACCAATCCCAAAGGCTGCAATAAAACTCGAAGTATATGTCATAAATGTCTGATAGGTGCTTGTCCCTCTTCAAGGACACACACCTTTTGAGAGAATGAAGTTCCTTCTTCCTCATTCTAATTCCCGAAAAGCTTTCTCCATTTTCATTTTTCTGACTTGCTAAAAGAGTCATGTGTTTCAGTACTTCCATAAACTACATTGTCAATGACTGTAGCTAAGCATGGCCCCAGGTCCACCACATCTACTCCTTTGTGGATTACTGCATCAGGGTCATTCTGCCAGTATATGCAGGTTCCAGAAATGGTCCCACAGTGCACCATTAGTGCTTTACTCATTAGCACTTACTCATCCTTGCTCCCATGGTATGTGCCATTCCTATTCTGACACTGAAAATAGAAGTAAGAAGCCACCAAAAATGGACAAGCATGTAATCAGGTGGATGTGTGCCCCACAACCACAGACTGCACTACTGCTTTTATGGCTCAATGGCTATATCCCGCATTTTAATGGAATAAAGCAGGGAGTTTGGGTATTTGGATGTGATAGACTTTAAAGCCATGTGGTCATGATGTGGTCTTCTCTTCTAAATAAATGTTGAAATAAATGGGTAGGATGGAATTGTATTAAATAGGTTAAATAGCACTTTGTAATATAGCAGAAATGGTTGCTAGATACAGGAGTGATGATCTATTGCATGACTCTTCTTGGATTCTCTTATGTGTAGAAACGGTGATATTCACAGTAGGCTATGTAATACAACAAATCTTAGAAGCCATGATAAATTGTATTTTTTCTTTGCATTCATGCCTTATATTCTAATTACCCTTGTAGATGATGAAAGCAATTCCAAAAATAGTAATGTTTAGTATCATGAAATTGCCATTTCAGCACTTCCCTAATATAATAATAAGACATCCATTTCAATTCTGAATCTAGGCTGACAGTCATTTGGGTTCATTTTCGTGATTTCAGGTTTTCAATGACTATAAACCACAATACATTGCCTAAAGCAGCTGTTAATAGGTCATTTACCCTTATATGAACTATATGAATTAAGACCGGGAAATAATGCTGTGTGCCTACATTTTTGCAGTATGACGTAGGGCTACAGAACAGAGCAAAACCTCCCTTTGCCATTTCCATTATGACAGAGCAGGGGAAACTAAACTTGAAAGGGTTGGAGTTTCGGGAGTTAATGAAAACATGACGTTTTTGTGGACTGCTAACAAGAATAATTATCTGATGGGTTCTTAAGTAAATTACTATGTAAAACTCTTCCTGTCTAAATCAGTATCTCATTAAAGTATAATCTCACTAAACATGCTTGGCATTGATGAGAGATTATGATGGCTTTCCTGAGATGTTTTTTTATTTGGTATTACCTACAAGTAGAATGACTGAATTGTTTTCTCCGACACTCCGCAGTGTGAGGCCACATGCATACATCTGTATTATGCCTCAGTACAAGAGCATAACCCTGCACCTTTAGAGGTCTTTTGACCCCTTTTATGTGTCTAGTTTTATAAAGGGACAGACATAGAAGTTATTTCTGTTCTGACAGTTGTACCTGTATTATGTCTGTACCCGTTTACATGACAGTAAACAAATATAGCATATATAAATGACATGCCGTACCTATTCACCCCCTTGTTTTGCTCTGTGTAGCAACATTAAATCACAGTTTATTTCATTAGGAAACACAACCGTTCACCTTCCTCAAATCTGTTTTAAGTACCTTTAGCAGTAATTATAGCCCTGAGTCTGTGGGGATACATTTTTATTGTTGTAGATAAACACATTCAGAGTCATTTCTAAAATATATAAACACATATGTAAAGCTAAAATATCAGTTTACACAATCTATCCTGATTATTTGACTTTGTTCCCATCAATAAAGATATACCATGCAATCTTGTAAGCAGTTATTGTCATAAACCGCAAGGTAATCTATACAGCAAAAGACTCAGATTTTACCACTGCAAATTTAAAGGGAACGTGACAGATGGTTTGTACTACCCTATTTGATAGCAGGAAATTAGCAGGAGATGATAGAGGGAGAGAAGCTGACTCCGTGATATATAATCATATACATTTATGTGTCACAGAGCTTAGCTCCCCTCCTCTATCATATAACCCTATATATCACAGAATTCACCTTATCTCCTTTATCATATAACCCTATATATCACAGAGCTGAGCTTCTCCCTCTTATAAAAACCCTATATATATAGCAGAGGCTCAGCTTCTCTCCTCTATCTTTTCTATATTTAACCCTATATATCACAGAGCTCTCAGCTCCTCCTCCTATATCATATAACCCTATATATCACATATAACTACCTTATCTCCTATATCATATAATCTGTATATCTGAGAGTTCTGTTTCTCTCCTCTATCATATATACCCTATTATATCACAGAGCTCAGCTTCTCATCCTCTATATATAACCTATATATCTCAGGGCTCGGCTCCTTCCTTCTATCATATAACCCTATTAGTGATGCGGCGAATCGATTCTAACGAAGTGGAATTCGTTTAGATTTTCAGGAAAACTGCGGTTCCCCCCCCCCCCCCCCCCCCCCCCCCCCATAACGAAAAATCGAACTTTGAGGGTGATGCGGGAACGAAGTGTGCTTTTCATTGATAAATTGGCTGCGAGCACATGGCGTAGCATGGGGACAAAGCCTCTTGGGAGGGAAGACGGGGCATAGCCTGCTGACATGTGCAGAGATGAAGCCAATCAGAGACCGGCGGGATTCTGTGAGTCACCGCACATATATAAGACCAGGAGAGCGCCGCTGGGAGCTCACACTCCTCTAACTGTACTGACCAGGGAAGGTGCTGCTGCGGTGATTGGGCTTTCTGATGATGATTCTTTACACAGCGATTTTTGTGGGGTGTCTCAGCTTGTATCAGAGACCTGTTCTCTGGAATGTTCTATTTCTGATTTTTTGGGGTATTGGATCTGACAAATCCAGGGCTGCGTCCACTGCAGCTGCATTTACATTCTAATATCCATGTGGGATCTAAGCCAGTTTCCTGTTGTATTCATTTAAAGGAAACAGCGTTTTAGACAATACAAATACCACTTTCTCATTTTGGCTGATTGCAATTTTCTATTGCGACAATTTACATCAGGGGTGTAATAAGCGTTGTTTTGCTGGTGTGCTGACAAAAATAAACCGTCTTTTTCAACAAAATGTATATATATTTTTTTTGGTAGCCTAATTCACTAAGCTGAAAGTTAATTACAATTTTAATCTTTGTTGTGTGGCCGTAGAAATATACGCCAATTGTAACACGCTCCAAAGCTATTAGTTTAGTGGTGGCTCAATTCTATTGCGCAATTTACAGCAGGGGTTATTATATGCGTTTGTTTTGCTGGCTGTGCTGACAAAAATAAAACCGACTTTTTCACGGCCAAATTTTTATATTTTTATTTTGGTAGCCCTAATTCACAAGCAAGGTAATTCACATTTTATCTCTTGTTGTGTGGCGTAGAAAAATACACCATTGTAACACGCTACAAAGCTACTAGTTTGTGGTGACTCAATTCTATGCGCAATGTTTACATCCAGGGGTTGAATTAAGCGTTGTTTTGTCTGGTGTGTGAAAAAATAACCGTCTTTATCAACGCCGCAAATATTATATATTTTTTTTTTGGCTAGCCTAATTCACAATAGCAAAGGGTAATTACAATTTTACTCTCTTGTTGTGTGGCGTAGAAACTACGCCATTGTAAACACGCTACCAAAGATATAGTTTGTCGGTGGACTCAATTTTATTGCGCAATTACAATCCAGGGGTTATTAAGCGTTGTTTTGCTGTTGTGTGACAAAATAAACCGGTCTTTTTCAACGCCAAATAAATATATTTTTTTTGTGGCCTAATTCACAAGCAAAGGTTAATTACAATTTTATCTCTCGTTGTTGTGGGTAGAAAATACACCATTGTAACACGCTACAAAGCTACTAGTTTGTGGTGGCTCATTTCTATTGCAGCAATTTACATCCAGGAGGTTAATTAGGTTGTTTTGCTGTGTGCTGACAAAAATATACCGTCTTTTTCACGCCAACATATTATATTTTTTTCTTTGGTAGACCTATATTCTAAGCAACGGTTAATTACAATTTATTCTCTTGTTGTTGTGGCGTTAGAAATTACGCATTGTAGAACACGCTACAAAGCTACTAGTTTGTGGTTGCTCAAATTCTATTGAGCAATTTAACATCAGGGGTTAATTAAGCGTTGTTTGCTGCTGTGCTGCAAAAATACCGTCTTTGTCAAACGCAAATATTTAGTTTTTTTTTGAGTAGCCTAATTCACAAGCAAGGTAATTACAATTTTATCTTTGTTGTGTTGGTAGAAAATACGCACATTGTTATACGCTACAAAGCTATATGTTGTGAGTGGCCTCCAATTCTAATTGCGCAATTTACATTCCAGGGTGTTAATTAAGCGTTGTTTGGCTGCTGTGCTGACAAAAATAAACCGTCTTTTTCAACGCGTGGGGGGATCAAATATTATATTTTTTTTTTTGGTAGCCTAATTCACAAGCGCAAAGGTTAATTACATTTAATCTCTTGTTGTGTGCGTGAAAATTACACCATTGTAAACACGCTACAAGATAGCTACTAGAGTTTGTGGTGGCTCAATTCTATTGCGCATTTATATCCAGGGTTAATTAAGCGTTGTTTTGTGCTGTGCTGAAAAAATAAACCGTCTTTTTCAAACACCGAAAATATGATACATTTTTTTCTTGTAGCATATTCAAAGCGAAGGTTAAATTAAGCCTGTTTGTGTGCTGTTTAACATTCTAGTAAAACACACAGTGCTTGAAAACTGACACATAAGTAAATTTGTCCGGCCATTGGTGGAGCGCAATTTTATATCCAAGGGTTACCAACTTGTTACTGGGTTCATTTGGATTCAAAAAACAGGGTGTATATTTATCATATAGACAGATAGCCTTCCCTCAAACCAGTGTCTGTACATTTTTTAGAACAAACAGTATGTCAGTCAGAGAGGGGTTCGGGGCACGGATCTGCAACTTGGAGTGGCTGTGGCACAAACATTTCTGGAACGGGCCCAGGTCGCAGCACAGCAAGGGGAGTCGACAGCAGGGTCACTCGGTGAAGGCCACAACTGCCGCTGTCATAGTTGAGCGGCCGTGTGTTGTTCAGCAACCAAGGGTTCCTTGATTGGTTGATAGTCATCCTCTTCCATCCCAGTTGACATCTGACAACCACCAGCCATAGAGGCGTGGTAACTCAGACCAAACACATTAGTGGCATTGGCCAGGGGAGGGGTCAGCGGCCTCAACTGTCCTCAGCCCGCTCTGTCCCATCCAGTTCATTCTGCCAGGGCATCTACTATGTGGTCTGGGCTCTGCGCCGCACTATATTAGCGAGGATGAAAATAGGAGGAGGGCGAGTCAGCAGTACTTGGCAGCGAAGAAATGGGGGCAATATCCCCAGCTTCTTTGCAGTAGGCGGCCAAAGTATAGATGTGGAGAGTGGCATGGGAGGTCATGTGGTGAGAGGTCAGCATCGGCTTACCAAGAACGTGATGAGGTACGTAGTGACGAGGAGTTAACACAAATAAGAATGATGATGTAGCCGACCGCACTTGGGAGCCGGGTGAAGCTCAAGGGCTTATCATCATCGTCCTGGAGACGAGGGCGTCAGCTATGCGCCCGTCAGGGACCCAATAAAAAGCTGGAGCAGCCTAGCCAAGTGGGTTGTGTGGCCGTGAGTCAGCAGGGGTAAGCAGCAGTGTGAAAGGTCGGGTGCCAAGCGGCACGGGGGTAGAAACCGCTTCGAGGTCAAGACAGTAGCGCACAGGGGGCTCTGCGAGGGCAGCCGCGGCCGTAGTAACTCAGTGGGAGCGTGGCTTGGTAAAATCAGATACTCGTGCGGTGTGGCAGTTCTTTGCTAAGACACCGGAGGAGCCGAATATGGGTATATGTAGAATCTGTGGGCAGAAAGTGAAGCGTGGCAGGGAGCTAACGTTGGCACACGGCCCTGCGTCAACACAGCAGGTCACCATCCCTGGTGGCATGGGAGAAACGGGCTCAGATTGGTGGTGGTCCATCCTTGCCGCTGGAGCAGCTGCAGCGGCCAGTGGCACGCAATGCCATTTACAGCCTGTCAAGGCTACCACCACCTCTGCGTAAGGCAGCTGTTTTCTCTTTGACCTCCTCTCCCGTCCAGAGGCTCCTGCTCCTCGCTACTCAATGGCGCAGCAGTCGTTCAGATGAGGCGATTGTAAAGAGACCAAACAGTATGCGTCCATCCATCCTAAGGTGCCGCCAGTGACCGGGCTCCTTGTCGCCAAGCTTTTGGTACTGCAGTCCTCCCTTTCCAAATGGTGACTCTGCACCATTCAGTGAAACTTAAATGGCTTGTGCCGAGCACAGAGATGGAATTCCAAGCCGTAATTTTTTTTCAAAAAAGGCAGTACCAGCACTTCATAAATTTAGTAGAACAGAAAGTGGGTCAGTCCTTGAGCTTATCGGTTTGTTCAAGGTTACACGGCAGCGCGGAAGTCTGGAGCTGTAACTAAGGTCTAGGGCCAGTAATGTCCTTTACGGCCCACTGTGTGTGAATGTGCTTTACCTGCACACGGCACACCAACAATTGGACATGGAGACGCGACTTTCTCCTCCACGTGTCAAACTGCTGACTCCGCGCACCAATGTCCGCCTCCTCCTCCTAGCCAACACCAACCTACCATCTCAGCCTCACAAGTATGCTCCATCATACACATGTGTAGGGCACTGCGGTGTCACGCCAGTTCTACAACACTAGCTTGTGCCTCGGCGAACGAAGTCACCACAGGGGAGGAACTGCTATGTCGTCTTGCAGCAAGAAAATCGATGTGTGGCCTTTCTCCGCGCCAACTGCAAACGGAACCATGGTGACTGAACAATGGTGAGGAACATGGTGTCAGCGCTTGCACCGGGGAGGGATGGTCCATGCGCCCTGCATGGCGAACTGTGTTCAATCGGTTGTAAAAGGTTCCTGAAGTCTACCACCGATCTTCAGAACATTCTGAAAAATGGCCAGGAAACTGTGCATCATCGTTATCCATTGTACAAAGCACAGGAACACCCTCCTCGGAGTTGCAGCGGCAGAACGGCCTCCCCAACACGCTCTGTTGCGATGTTTCCACCCGACTCGTGAATTCCAGCACAGCACATGTTGGACCGACTGTTATGAAACAGAGAAAGGCTATTAACAGTTTTTTTGATGATCAAGGCAGACGAAGTACTCCTGTGTAACTTGATGGTCAGCAGTGGCAGCTCATGTCGTGAACCTGCCGTTTGTTTGAGCCATTCGAGGAGGCCCACGTTATTTGTCAGTCGCCGGAATACGGGATGAATAACGTCATTCCACTGCTTTCATGGTCATGGAAAAGATGCTGAATAATCTGTCTGGCAGGGGACTGGAGATGTGGCGACTACATTCGTGGCCCATTGAGTCCGGTGGGGACTGAAATGGAGGAGGAGGAGGAGGTGGGACATTGGAGCAGAAGATTGTCTGGTGAAAGAGTGGATTTTTACCCAGGTGACATGAGAGGAGGAGAGGAGCAGCTGGTGGGGTGGATGGAGATGAGGAAGGGACCGAGGCAGATGACTCCCAAGCACCGTCTGGCTCAGGATACAGTGGAAATAATGAAAATGGAGCAGGGAGACCCTCGGAGTCACTGTGCAGATGTCCGCAGCAATGCTTATTTGCTGGCTAGTGACAGTCCGATTAGTCAGCATCCGGCAGGGGATGACTTCTGGCTCTCCACACTATTGGACCATCGCTACACGAGTCCAAACTGGAGACTTATTCCCCAGCTATTGAGAGGGAAGTACAAACTTCAAAATACCTATAGGGAAATCCTCCGTTAATTCAGTTGGCCGTGCCTATGTGCGGCATCGTCCTCTCTGACAGGTCTGACGGGGGGTTCCTAGCGTCACGTTACTACTACCGCGGACTGCGGGGCCCCCCCCCCCCGGCGGGGGGGTGGGCGGGGAGCTTTGGTCCCGGGGGGGCGGGGGGGGACGGGGGGTGCCGATGGGGGAAGGTGGGGGGGTAGGAGCAGTACCAGCTCGCATCAGCAGTTACCTAAAGTCTGTGAGTCACTCAATGAGGGGGCAAAGGCGTCTTCACCGCCTAGTGAGGAGGGCAGTCACTGAGCAGCAGCAGCAGGACTTTGGAGCATTCCCCCCCCCTGGAACCAACAGGTTGTGGCCTACTTGGACAGCACTCTGCCACCCCAGTTAGAAGATACGCTGGACTTTGGGCAGCCAAACTGGATGTTTTTTTTAATGTGCGCAACATGCGAGTTGCAGTGGGAGAAGCTGTCCAGCGCCGGCCAGTTAGTGTGGCTAATCTAGAGGGGGGTTCAGTGCGGCGGGGGCCATCGTACCCAAGGAGAAACCACGCTCTGTCCACGGGAAAATGTTGAAACGACTGACATTTGTCAGTGAATCAGGCAGTGGATCGGCCAGGATTTTCCGCACACACAATGCGCTTAGGGTCAGTCTGGGGTAAAAAATTCTGCCCTCAGCCACTATTCTGATGCGCCACCCGCCTGATGCCACACATCTGCTGATAGTTTCTCATCTGCCTACACGTCTTTACCAGGAACTGAGTAGATTGTACCACCCACACTCACACTCTGTCTATTGAGCACACTCGATGTGCTCATGCTCGCTGACTGCTGTTGCTTGTTGCCGTGACATCATCACACATGTGTATTGTGCCACTCTGCGGACTAGGTAACTCGTTTTGCCACCTCAGGGAATGTCATTGTGCCGACTCTTCTGATCTCATGCTGTTGCTCCCTGTATCCCTCCACTCTCTGTCATTGTCTGCTCACTGCCTGACCTCATGCTGCTGTCGCCGTGGAGCCTCCGCTCTCAGTCATTGTGCCGCTCTTGGCCTAATACTATTTTGCCCCCTGCTGATTGTATTGTGACCACTCTTTGACCTCATGCTGCTGCTGTGACTCCTGTCGTGTCCTCCACACTGTGTATTGTGCACTGTCTGACATCATGCTGCTGCCGTGGCTGCTGCTGCCCCCCCCTGTGCGCTCCACACTGTGGCCTACTCAGTTTTTGCACCTCCAGAATTTGTCATTGTGCGTCACTGTCTGTCCTACATGCTGACTGATGTGGCTGCTGCCGTGCCCTCCACACGTGTGTCATTGTGCCACTGTCTGACTTATGCTGACTGCGGTTGCACCTGCCGTGGCTCCCACACTGTGTCATCTTTACCACTCTTTGGCCTACTCCTTTTTTGCCAGCTCCAGACTTTGTCATTGTGCCACTGCCTGACCTCATGCTGCTGGCCACGTGACTCCACACTGTGTCATTGTGCCAACTCTGCGGCCGCTGGTACTGTTTTGCACTTCCAGAATGTCATTGTGCAACTGTTGACCTCATGCTGCTGTGGCTTGCCGCCGTTCACATACACCCACTTGTCACTAATGTTGCCACCCTCGAGCTTCGAGTTTGTTTTTTTCCAGCTTGTTTGCTGCCATGACTTTAACAGGTCACGTTTCCCTGCTTCAGTTTTTTGGTCAGTTTTTGCCCCATAAGTGACCAGGGATTTTATAGTGAAGACGATTCGTAAGGCGGCGGCAGTCATGTGCGCGTCATACTAAAACACAACATTGTATGAAGACCAAACCAAGCTCCCTTGATATATTAAGCATGGCACAAACGTTTCTTACAGCACCCTGCAGATCTGGGCTGCCTGGATATGCTGTTTTTTAACGTGATTCGTGCCGAAGTAATTCGGACCGAAACGAATTTTGTCGGAAAATTTCGGCGAAGTGGATCCGACAATCGAATTTTTTGAGAAATTCGCCCTCTTCTAAACCCTATATACTGTCACAGGGCTCAGCTTCTCTCCTCTATCATATAAACCCTATAGTATCAAGAGCTCAGTTTCTCTCACTCTATCATATAACTCTATAAATCTAGCAGAGATCAGTGTCTCGCTCCCATGTATATATTCAACTATATATCACAGACTCAGGCTTATATCCTCTATCATATAACCTTATATTTCAAAGAGCCTCTAGCTCCTTTCCTCTATCATTAACCCTATTTGTCACAGTGCTCAATTTCTCTCCTTCTAACATATAAACCTATTACACTTTCACCCGGCCACTTTATTTAGGTACACCTGTCCGAATCTGCTCAGTTACACAACTTAATTCTAATCAGCATCACATTGGCGGCAACTCAAGTGAATTTAGGCATGTAGGACATGGTCAAGACAATCTCCTGCAGTTCAAACGAGCATCAGAATGGGGAAGAAAGGTGATGTGAGTGCCTCTGTATGAACGTGGAATGGTTGTTGTGGCCAGAAGGGCTGGTCTGAGTATTTCAGAAACTGCTGATCTCCTGGGATTTTCAACGCACAACCATCCTCTAGGGTTTACAGTGATTGGTCCGATAAAGAAAAAAAAACATCCAGTGTGCGGCAGTCCTGTGGGCGAATGACCTTGTTGATGGCCAGAGGTCAAAGGAGATATGGGCAGACTGGTTCGAGCTGATAGAAAGGCAACAGGGCTCAAATAGCCACCGTTACAACAAGGTAGGCAGAAGAGCATCTTTGAGACGTAACGGCGACACGTTGGAGGCAGATGGGCATACAGCTGCAGAAGACATACACGGGTGCCACTCCTTTCAGCTAAGGAACGAGGAAACTGAGGCTTCCAATTTGCACCAAGCTATCGAAATGGGACAGTAGAAGATTTGAGAAAACTGTTGCATGTTGATGCAGGTCTCGATTTTATAACGCGACATTCGGATGGTAAAGTCCTCTCAGAATTTGGCGTCAAACACATGAAAGCATGGATCCATCCTGCCTTGTATCAACGGTTCAGGCTGGTGGTGGGTGGGGTTGGGGGGTCATGGTGTGGGGAATATTTTCTTGGCACTCTTTGGGCCCTTGGTACCATATTGGCATCGTTGCAACACCTGTGGTATCTTCGCACGAAGAATTGAGGCAGTTCTGATAGGCGCCAAATGTGGGTCCAACCGTTACTAGATGGTGTTAACCTAATAATAGTGGGCGTGTGAGTGTATATCACAGAGTGCAGCTTCACTCCTCCATCATATCCTGCTCTCAGATACGGCAACATGAATCTGACAGGTTCCCTTTAGCGTATGTTCACGCGACATGTTGGATCCGTTTTTGGATCTGACAAACCCATTCAAAAGTGCCTTGTAAATTGCATCCAAAATGCATCCAACATGCAGGTGCGTGTTTGGATGTGTTTTAACTGCAGCAGAAATGCACCCTATAGTTTTAAATAGGGCGTCTGCTGCATCTTTCGGATCAAGAATTGACTTGTCAGTTCTTTGAACGGATCCGAAAGATGCATCACAAAGACACATGTAAACACACATCACACTGCACATTGTTAGATATGTGTTTGGGTCCGTTTAGGGTCCGAAACACAGATCCAAACACGCATCTAAAAGGTATCCCAACACGGAGTCAATACGCCGTGTGAACATACCCTTAATAGCAACAATGTAGCTGTAAGAAATACAGAAGTGGCATTTCTATTTGGTTTATGAGGGGATGTAAAGTAGTGTTGAGCGATTATTATCGACAAAGTTGAAATCGGCACAGTTTTTATGTTGATCAGTAAAAGTTTATTAGATATGCGATAATTTGGTTAAAATCTGTGCATCTCTATTAAGTCGCGCCATTTTCGGCGCTTCCTGTCATTTTGGCGGCCAGCAAATCAGCTTAGAGAATAGAGCAGGGTGAGATGGTGTGCGTACGTCTTGACTGGGATGTGTTTGGTTGCGATTGGCGGAAAAATCACTCATGACAAGTTTTACATAAACAAGCGTTTCTGTTCAGCCTTCGTGTCTCTTCAGCGTCTCAGCAGCAGAAGCGTCGTGCGCTCTACTTGTGTCCAAAACAGACTCAGTGAAATTATTCTATTTCTTCACAGAGAAACTTATATTAGCTGTGATCCTCAATTTAGTTAGATTAAGACGATTGGAAGATTTTATATAGTTAGGTAGAGAATTTTTAAGGAGCATCTACCGCTGTAAAGTTCGGGGGGGGACCCCGCGGGGCGAACACAGACAGCTATATAAAGAATACTGGATAAAGTTCACAAGACTTAGTGTTGACAATGCAGACTGCAATAGCTTTATTATTAACAGTTTTCTATTTGAAATATTTCTGGTATTAGGGCAGACTGATCTTATAGGATACACATCTTTTCTAGTAACTGCAGGTCTTCTTTGTTAGTGCCATAACTCCACTTTTATTATACAGTTATAACATTTCACGATAGGTGTTCTTTTCAATTTTGCCCATTCCACCTTTGTTGATATATCCACCTTGCACTTTAATTTGAATCCAGCAATTTTTATAGTCACACTGGTGAAATTGAAAGGTGCCAAAAATATTTGAATTTATACGGAATAACATAACAGATACGTGTTTTTTGACTTTGGCGACAGCTTACAGCTTTGTTCATTGAGGCTGCTTGCATCTTAAATCTGAATCCAGCATTTATAATAGTCACACAGGTGAAGATTGAAAGGTGCAACAATAAATATCTTGTATTATACGGAATACATAACTGATACGTGTTTTTTGACTGTGGGACGCACTTCAGCTTTTTTCATTGAGGCACCTTGCACTTATAATTTGATCAGCAATTGTATAGTCATCCACAGGTGATTCGAAAGGTGCAAAAATATCTTGTATTATAACGAATACATAACAGATACGTGTTTTTTTACTTTAGGCGCAACTACTGTTGTTTATTGAGGCAGCTTGAAACTTAAATTTGAATACAAGCCATTTTTTAGTCAGCCACAGGTGAATTGGAGAAAAGGTGCTCAAAACTAATTCTTGTTTTATATTAGCATACAAAACAAAGATACGTGTTTTTTTTACTTTGGAGCACCTACAGCTTTGTTCATTGAGGCACCTTGCACTTAAATTTGAATTACAGCTAATTTTATAGTTAACCACAGTGATTGAAAGGGTGCAAAAAATATCTTGTATTATACGATTACATAACAGATACGTGATTTATGACTTTGGCGCACTACAGCTTGTTCATGAGGCAGCTTGCACTTAAATTTGAATACCAGCAATTTTATAGTCACCCACAGGGTGAATTGAAAGGTGCAAAAATTCTTGTATTATACAGAATACATGTACAGATACGTGTTTTTTTTTACTTTGGCGCACTACAGCTTTGATTCATGGAGGCAGCTTGAACTTAAATTTGTAAATACAAGCATTTTACTGTCACCACAGTGAATTGAAAGGTGCCAAAAAATATATTGTATTATACGAATACATAACAGATACGAGTTTTTGATTGACGCACGCTACAGCTTTGTTCATTGAGGCTGCTTGCACTTAATTTTGAATAAGCTCACATTTTATAGTCACCACAGGTGATTGAATGGTGCCAAAAATATTTGTACTTATACGAAATAAATAACAGATGTCGTGTTTTTGACTTTGGCGCACTACACGCTTTGGTTCATTGAGGCGCAGCTTGCACTTTAAATTTGAATAACGCATATTTCTTATATCACACGGTGAATTGTAGGTGCCAATAAATACTTGTATTATCCGAATACATTTCAGATTCGTGTTTTATCACTTTGCGCAGGCCAGCTTTGTTGCTAAGATTCTACTTGCAGTTAAATTTGAATCCAGCAATTTTGTAGTCACCACGGTGGAATTGATAGATGCCAAAAATTCCATTGGTATTATCCGAATACAGTTAGATATGTGTTTTTCACTTTGCGCAGGCCATGCTTTGTTGATAGATACTTTGCAGTTAAATGTGAATACAGCAATTTTTGTTTTGCTTGAGGGAATTGAGAGAATGCTGTGATTTGCCGTTTTTTAATAAGAGACTTCCAAAAACTCGTCCATTACTTCTCACAAATTTTATATTTATGAGAACATGGAGCGAAATTGCAGGTGGTAAGCGAGCAAGAGGGGGGTTGGAATGGAGGTAGAGGTACGAGAGGAAGGTGCTCCCTTCAGTGCTGGCAGGGACAAACAACACATGCCAGCGGATGCGTCGGTTGCAGGACCGTCAGGCCTGTCTCTCTGGGTCAGGGCCCTGTGAATCTCAGTAACGACAAGCGTCGCTCATAGACCTTCAGTGGTTAATGCACCTGCATCCAGCAGTCTTACTCCTCATCTCCCAGTCACGGCCACAAATGTCGTCATCAGCTCATCATCAGCATCCCGTCCAGAACATGAAGCAGCCCAGTAGTCAGATGACTGTTGTACCCACCACTGTGATAATCCATTTTCTGAAGACCTCTTTGATGACAAAATCGGTTGGGGTCAGAAGGCATGTCAAAAGATCAGAGGCCAAAAGAATGATGATTTTCTCTGCTCTAATTGCCCAGTTACTGATGCCATCAGAGGAGGAGAAGGAAGCCGGTCAATCGTCGGTCGGCAGGCCTTGCAGTCCCTCTTGCTTGAAGACCGCAGCTCTGGATGCAGAATGTTAGGACGACGAAGTCACCTGTGTTGGATGATGTGATGATTGATGATGACGACATTTGCGGCTCCAACGTGGTCTTTTCAGCGAATTTGCTTGAAGCGCTTCATCACTGGACGACAGGAGGATGACGATGGCGGTAGTGTCAGTACGAGGTTCCGGCTCAAAAAGGAGATGGTGCGGTCGCAGAAGTCCGCTGATATGATTCGACAGCCACGGCTCAGCGCAAAACCCGCTCCTCGCTTATCGCCGTCAAAAAGGTCCAGGACCTCTCAAGCATGGCTTCTTGATGCAAGCCCTCTGATTCACCAGCAATGTCATAGTGCCGCCTTTGCCGTAAACGATAAAAGCTAGAGGCAGAACCTTATTGATGGTGTAACACCACAAAACATGTCTAGTCACGATGCAGCGAATGTCATGAGTTGAATGGAGGAACAACCGTCCCTGGCCAAAAAAGGGCCAGAATGTCGAGCGGGGGCCTTGCGCAACCACTGTCACCAAACACAACCACTGTAGTCTCCGCTGTCCTCCTGCCTCCGCCACGCAACAAGCTTCTCTAGCTGCCCTGTCTCTCTTCGCAGAGTCTGTTGATGTCATGGATCAGCCTCTCGATTCAGCCTCCTAATGGATCGCCCAAGTACCCCCAAGCACCACCAGAGCACATCCTACCCCTTATGCCTTTCCAGTCCAGTTTGACGACCTGCACGCCGCTGCATCGTGGGCCAGTCTAGCTGGCCAGCCTTCTGTCAGTTCCAGGTTTGGAGGCAGAAGAAAACTTTTAACCCAAACCTCCCGCAAAGCTCAAAGCCTGATGTCGGCATTGCCAGGCTGTTGGCCACAAGTGTGTGCCTTAAGATGTAGCACGTATCCATTTGAGTTGTTGTGGATGTTGATTCAGCTTCCTCAGCTGTTTGGGTGTAAGAATGTAGGTGTTGTTGCTTTCCCCCATAGAGCTTTATGTCATCGCTCATAAACGACCACTCGGACTATGTGACTTATATTGCGAGATGGTTCGACTATCGACATTCGGACCGATGTCGATGGCCAACGCAATCGCTCAACACTAATGTGAAGTCCTCTGCATATGAAGATAAAAGAATTATAACTGCCCCATGGTGCAGTAAATGGAGACCCTTTTTTCAGATTTTGCATTGAGACCTAGAAGATGTTACAGATCTGTAGTAATATTCCACTTTGTGAACAATCAGTACACCCCAGTTTATTGATATGTTTACGCTGACACTTGTGCATGTCTCTAGACTCCATTGTATGGGATATTTGTGTTAATGACCCATTGTTGTCCATACCATAACATTTCCTTAATTTTTAGCATTAGGACCTTGTTATTGCACATTAGGTTTTAGTGCTCAGCCAGAGTCTGCTGCTGCCATAAAATAGTAAACACGTTGAGCCAGATGTATTAAAACTTTCTCAGACTAGACAGTCGTACTGTATATGTTGTTAGGTTAGATTATCTGTCGTCAGTATGTATGAAAGTACCGCACAGCATTTCAGAAATTTGGTGCATCATAAGTGCCATGCCAGTTTGAAAATGGCATGGAGTAGTGCCCTATTTTTGCAACACATTCTGTCACACTACATTCATAAAAGGCGCAACACGCCCCCTAAAAATTGTCGCAGTCAAAAGTGTTGAGGATACTGGCTTCTTACCCTTGTACTCACCTCCACCACATTGCCAGTGGTCTTCCCCATTCTTCTGTTTAGTTCTTGCGCTCAATAGTCTGCTCGTCATTACTGCAAACTCTGGTCAGCTGCAGTGGTAACCTGCCATTGCGCTGGGAGCATCCCTCATTTTAGGCTATGTTGACACGGGCTTAACTGCAGGAAATATACGGCCCGCCAATTAGGCGTGTGGACGGGGGTGGGAGCAGGGGAGGGAACAGGGGGCCCGGCAACTTCGACGCGCCCATAGACATGGCTCATTGGCAGCGGTGAATACTACGCTGCTGGTTATTCACATGTCATTATATCCCCACACGGCGGTTTCGCCGAGCGGGGGAGAGGAGACATAAACTTCCCTAGTACTCTATTAGAAACTGTGGATTACCGTAACTGTGGGCCGTTTTCAGCCCGTAATTTGCGCACTCGGCGCGTGATTACGGACCGAAATATGGCCCATTTTAAGCCGTGTGAACATGGCCTTAGAGGTAATAGCTCCGAGCAGTGACTTCAGACAATGGCTCGTGACCGCTGCAGCCAATCAGAGTCTGCAGTGATGATGACCCAAACAGTGTAAGCAGGAAGTTAACTGAAGAATATGGGAGACTGTCGGCAGCATCAGCACTGGAACAGGGGCAAGTACAAAGGGGATTCATTGTTTATTTCATTTTAGGGCAGCAGAAGTAACATATATATATATATATTGTCAGGGCTGGGCAGCGCTCGGTTTGCAGGGAGCTAGAGTCTGCAGCAGCTGATCAGCGACCCCACCCTAATCTGACCAGTCCTGCTGGGAGCTGTTTGAGTGACAGACGCCCAGGCACAATCGGAAGCAGGGGGGCGTGTACACCAGCCAATGGGAGGACCCGGAGGGCATTGGGGGCGCTCCAATTCAGGAGCGCAGGGGTGGTAATATGGGAAACACATTTAGAACTCACGCTTGGCTGATTGTTGCCGCCTGTGAAAGTTTCCTGGCGCCTTGTATTACTTGTAGCTTTTATTGTGTTATGTGTCTTATCCGTGTACCAGAGCCTCGTGCTTGTTCGTCTGACCGACGGCTTGTCTCCTGTTTTTGTACCTCGTCTCCTTCGGTAGTGTTTGACCTCGGCTTGTTTAGTTTGATCCCTCTGGTTCCTTTGTGTGTGGCTTGTCTGTTCTATTTGTTATTGACGCCGGACTGTCGTGATCTTTAGCGGGAACAGGGACTGCACCCAGTTGCCGTCTGCACCACCTAGGGTTTCCTTGGGCAGCAGGTATTTTTTTTGTTTTTTAAGAAGGACTCTTTTCCTTTTCACTGTCTCCATAAAAGCACTGGAAGTGCAGGTACAGATTAAAGTTACCAGTATATTAACAAATCACCAAAAAGTATTTGTCCAGCAACTTGTAACTTAATCCGATATGTAATTAAAAAACAGTAGCTTTATTTGAAAATGCTTTAAAAAAAGAGAATATCATATAGACAAAAGCATCGTGATGGCTGTTACATCGATGCGTTTCGGGGGACTAACCCCCTTAGTCATGATGTGACATAAAATAGTACGTAACTTCCTATTATATTACCATTAATGACAGATTAAAAACTGGTAAGTGCACTCCACAGAGTAAAATATACTGCAAAGAATGGAAAAAACATCACAATGAAAGTAAAATAAGAGTGAGAAAGAGGAATAACGAAAAATATAGTTAATAATGAAACATAATATCCTGCCTTTTATTGAGGCCAGTGGGAAACCTGGTGTTGAGCTGGAATATCACTCTGGGCCCTCCCGTGATATTATTTTCCTCTCATGTCGACCCCCTGTCTCAGACCGGTTTGCAGACAAATCTCTATACCGCATTTGACATGTAGAACGGGAAACGGAGTGCCTGCCTGTCATGGCATTCTGCAAAATGACGCAATGCCATAGAAACATTAATAAATTCACCCCTATTTATAAAAGAAATAAGTCTACAAATTCTGCTTTTTAAGCAATTTAAGCTGCAACCCACATTTTGTAGTGACTCATACTGCATAGTGAGTAAGATGTAGAATAAACATTTGCGGGTTGCTGCAATTATTAGTATGTGCTACCTTTGAATTTTTTTTTCCTGTCGCCGTCAAAAATTGAGTCATTTGCATGAAATTGCAGGTTATGCACCTATTGTGACCACAATGATAGGAACCCTTTATAGACAACCAATTCTTATCACTGATGTTGGACTGTGAATTAAACAAACTCGGAGAAAGGATATTGCCCAGGGAGGGAGCTATTTTGGATATAAATCTAACCTTATCTTTAATGATGTCTCTCATATTCATCTGAGCATAAAGCAATGGTAAATTATTCTTGATAATGTTGACAATTCTACTGAACTGAGAACTGTAAGTTGTAGTGAAGGTAAGAACATCCGATACCATACTCTTTTTGGGATAAGGTTTTCGAAGTAGTAGAACATCATTTCTCAATAATGATGAGGCTCTAGAAACCGCTCGATTTAAAACCCTGTCTGAGTAACCTCTTGATTTTAGTCTTTTGATAGCATTACTAGAAATTCCAAAAAGGTTTCCTCGGTTGAGGAATTCCTTTTTATATGAACAAGTTCACCAAACAGAATGTTATCAGTTACATGCCGTGGATGTAAAGAACTAGCCATCAAGATGGAATTTTGGGCAGTAGCTTTTCTGTATGGTGACACTAGAACTCCTTCATTAATTACTCCTGTAAGAGTCACATCCAAAAAACAGATGGTACTTTGACACCAAGAAAAAGTAAATTTCAAGTGAAATTCATTAGAATTATTATAGCTATTGAAGGAAACTGCCGATGACTCATCCCCCTCCCACACCAGGAGGAGGTCATCAATGTACCTTCCATACTACCTGATGTGGAAGGAGAACGGGCAGTCATCGGACAGAAGGTAGGCTTCCTCCCAAACACTCATATAGATATTAGCAAGTGCCGGGGAGCACTTGGCTACCCTGGAAGCCCCCTGCTTTTGGATGTAAAATTTTTTGTCAAAAGAAAAGTAATTATTAGTGAGAAGAAATTCTACACACAAGAGAATACATTCATTTATTTCCTTGGTGTATTTGCTATATTTAAATATAAATTTCTGTAGAAAAACAACTGCCTTATCTTGTGGAATGAAAGGGTAAAGGGCTACCACATCACATGCGAGCCATGAAGAGCCGTAATTCCAAGGAACCTGGGTCATAATTGACACAAGACTTTTTGTGTCTCTTATGTACCCCGGTATAGTCAAAACCATGGGTTGGAGAAGAGTATCTAACCAATCCCACAGATGTTCTGTTAGTGAACTTATCCCAGGCGGAGAGGAGGGGGGAACACCTCCTTATGGATTTTTGGGAGCGAATGTAATATAGGAATGCTGGGAAATTCAACAAAAAGTTTATCCGCTAATTTTTCTGAAATTGCCCGTAATTGTATTCCATAATTCAAGAGTTTACGCAATTTCATTAAGTATATTAACAAATGACATATTTATTTGTTGCAGTGATATGAAGACAGTCGGTGTCACAATCATTGGTCCCCGAATGCAGATGATGAGCGCAGTAAAACCTCAAGAACTTCACTTAAAGAATGGACCTGTGAACGTGTAATGAAATACAGGAAGATTTATTTTAAATAATGGTGCAATTATACCTAAAACCTGAGATGTGAGGAGCTCGAACTATAAGGAAACCTCACACACTCTTACATGGGAGTAACAATGCCTTAAATTTCAAGCGAAAACTCTTCTATATATTTGCCAGGAAGACTTAATTTCTGGTCAAATAAAGATAATGTATATGTGCTAGAAGAAAGCAAATGTCTACCATGGACAGAAAATCGAGATCTAATCACAGGGTCAACCAACAACATAAGCAAGATTTGCAATACACTAAGTCTGTGTCAATTTTATTTTTTGGGGAATTTGGATTTTAATATGTCTTAAACTTTAAAGTGAACCTGTTATGGGAAGAGTATTTGTATGCATTAAATCTGTTCTCCTTCTGATGGTATTAAATCTGATAAATAGTGTAGGTTCCGGCAAGGATCAGTATGAATTTCCCATTTTGAACGAGTTTTCCCATCTGGTCAGTAAGGGAAAAAAAATAGATAGGAATATGTCTTTGACTATTAAATGACAGTTGCAGTCTACAGGAATGGATTAAGTTGCATCCATCTCAATTTGTTCTTTTTGACATTAACAGTAGCTCAATAATAAAAGCAGAAAATCTTTGTATATCCTCAGAAAAGGAAAATGATGTGACTGCTACCAAACACAGCCAGATCCAGCTTTAAATACAATGAACCAGACTGATTGTTAAAAGGGTTTTCTCAACACTCTGTTTTTTAGACCCTGCTCTTCACAGTCAGCTTCAGGCTAGTACTTAGCCTGTGGGTGGTTCTATAGCAGTGATTGATTTGCATATCTATCAGAGCTAACATGTCAATCACTGCTATAGAATCACACATAGCGTAAACAGAAAGCGTGAGCCTGAAGCAGGCCATGAAGAGCAGAGCTATTCCTATCTGATCCTGTAACAGTGACATGAGTGCAGTAGGTTTGTAAACTGTAGTGCAGAAGACTATAGAACTCTAAAGCGTTATGGTTTGGCAGTTACTGATAAACAAGCTACTGTTTTACTGATAAAGGAGCAATGTCATCATGGACAGACAGGACAGCTGGAGCAATAAGAGCAGAGAAAGGTAGTCGGTACCCTAGAGAAGCTTGTGTACACAAGCAGCAGATAAAATCTCCTCTATCTCCTAAACAAAGCAAAATCAGAACAGCAATGTGTTTGTTAATAGTCTTTTTTTGCCATTGCCTACATGTTTAGAGATATCCATTATGGTGAGAAGACCCCTTTAAGGACACATTGCCTACTAGAACTACAGACCCTTTATGCATGGTCATTAGGGAACATGTCCCTAGCAACCAGTTTGTCTATGGCGCCGACCTAATGATTGAAATCTAAGATTTCTAAGATTTAGCACTATTAAAAACCACTACTTTTTCCATCATTGACTAGAATATTATTAAAGATTTATGTACAAGCAAATTTAGATGGATAACATCTTTAATATTACAATACTGTTGAAGGGTACTAACAAATATAAAGAAGCTGGATAGTATACAGTCCAAATGGGGAAACTTTATCAGCAATGAAAGGCAGTTAATGTCTCCAAGAGAGTGTGTACAGAGCTACTATGGAGTGCTCCACCATATGATGTTGCGTCACAAATATGTTCCATTGCAAGAAGGAAATAAAGTTCTGAACATACCTTGTGGAGCATGCCACTTTGCTTTTTCTTTAGTTTCAAACTAAAAAAACTTTGAGATCAGTGGCATACAAAGCCATAGTAAAACACCCGCCACCATCATGAATGCACTATTATAGCACCATACAATATTAACCTAGGAGTAGCTGTACAGGGTCATCAGTAATGTCTACAATCCATAGTCTTCCTTTTCTCTCTACATATGAATGGATGTACTCTGGAACCCTCTCCCCATAAAAGACTTATTTCAAAATATGCTTTTTAGTCTCCAAAAAGTTATCAGGTTCATATCTGTCAAAACTATTATATTTGTACAATGTTGATAGGATATGCCTGTCTGGGGTTAATTCATTTGTTTTTCAAGTACGATGTCCTTCGGTAACTGACATAAGGTAAAGGTGCCAGGACTCTTTCACTCAAGTCTTTTTGTGATGATGTCAAAATAGGAAGCAACCTACTAAATACGTGACTCCAAAAGAGATGTTCTACTGTATGAACAGACTTTACCCATGGTTAATGTAAATCTGCCCCCTCTTTACTGGTTTTCTGTTTTCAGCTAGGGAGTTCGAAGAGGACATATCCTCTTTGTAGTCCATAGCTGAAAACAGAAAACCAGGGTGGATAGAGGTTAATTAACCAGATAACTTAGGCATGTTCTAAGCTGTATGTGCTTCCATATTAATGATCTATAGGAGATCAAGCAAGGCACCGCCATTAATCCATGAGCCAGATGAAACCTTTTTCCAATCTAAAGGGTTTAAAGGGAAAACATTTCCATAATGGACAGTTTCATATTTCGTTTATTGCACTTGGCATTTTTTTTTTCACTTTAAAACTTGTTAAAACATATACTGTGTATTCTTTTCAACATGATAGGTTCACTTTAATTCTTGACTTAAAATATTCAATTCAACGTGTTAAAGTCTATATTTGCAATACAAAAGACATCCACTTTGCAGGAAACGTGATAGTTTTCAATCACTCTGTTCATTTGTAAAATGAATATTTATTTGGTATTTTGTTTCTAAAATATGTGTTTGTTGCTATATTTCTATTTTAATACATATAAAAATTTCAATACGATGCTTCCAATGTAGCCTCTGTCTGACCATGTAAAGAATTTATACCGATTTGTTATACTGCTTTCGTTTTTAAATAAATTAGTAGTACAGGAGAATACATTAAATTTTGCAATCTATCTTGTTGGGCTATGTTTACATAAAAAAATTCACGTGTATTTTGGCCACGCCATTAGCTTCAATGGAAAATATGCACCACTGTTTATACAACAGATATTTTTCCGTGTCATATTTGACAACCTGCCATGTGAAAAATGGATGTAAATTCTTTGAGGTGTTCTATGTGTCTTTTGTTGGGCTGTATTCTTGAAAAAAGGAGAGGAATCAGCTTCAAAATACACATGCATTTTTTAATGTCCTTTTTAAGTCATGTGAACATATCCTAAGGGAGCAAGTGGAATCTTCCTCACCATTCCTTGCCTGTAGGATTTATATAAATGTTCAGAAACCTGAAAAAAGTCCTAATAAATCCATCTATTGTAATACAGTATATAGAAAAGTTACTCCGTGTTTCAGAAAACCAACGTGAGAGAGATCAGCAGAAAGAGAAATATGATTGATTCAGACTATGGGCCAGATGTATGAAAACTTTCTAGGTCTACAACTCACTTTGTTGCCCATAACAACCAATCAGAGCCCCTTTCATTTCATATAGTGCTCTGGAAAAATGAGAGGGGGGGTGCTCTGATTGGTTGCTATGGACAACAAAGTGAGTTTTAGACCTAGATACAGTAGGTTTCATACATGAGGCCCTATGATTCTACATACATAGAGTTCTAGCATCACAGCGGAAAGAGCCCATCTAGTCTGCAAGGAAAGATAAATAAAATAGAAACCATAGAGGACAGAGCATAATGTAAATTAGTGACTTACTTTGCCTCACAATTGGTACACTTTAACAGGTAATGTCAGCAAAAAAAAATAGAAGTGTCATGAACTAAATACTTGAAAAGTGGTAAAGTGTCCTACAGCAAGCAATTATGATATAACTTTAGTTTTCAAACCAATATTGGGTAGAAAAGTTGGAACCTAGTTGATTATTAAGGGTAATGATAGCAAAATTATAATTAGTCTTTCTGTAATTTAACTTCCTATAAGTGAAAACTTATAATAATTATCAGAATGCTGTGACAATAGTGGGGCTGGATTATAGAGGCAGCCTCAGAGGTTACTATATGCAGTTTCCATAACTGCTATTCACTTCTCTGGGAGTTTTGGAAAAAATTGCTAGGTAGAATTAGACATTTATGGAAAGACTTGTGGATATATTATAAATGTGTGAAATGAGAACACCCTTTTAATGCTTAAAAATAATGAACAATATAATTCAAACTATCCAGTAAAAACTTTTAAATAAGCCATCATAGATGAAGACAATAATACTGTTGGTTAATCTTCCTAAATACTTAGTTATTTTTCATTTTATGAACGAGACTTTAAATGTTGCAAACATGGTCTAGCCAAAGTAGTTTACAAATGTTTTAAGCAATATCTGTGATATATTAAGAGGCAAGTGTTCTATTCTTTCAGGTATATCATAACACACTCGTTGGTTTTTAAGTGGCTGCATCATTAATATGTATATTATATAAAAAGGGGGAGCAAAAACACTACAGAAATGTTTGAAATGGCTTCCACATAATTAATTTTCTAACTCAAGAAGACCTTAAACATATAAGTTCCATTGTGTAGAGTGCTGAAAATAGAACTCTGCAAAATTTTTAGATTTTTTTTCATTTTTTAATCAATGTCGTTGATATTATCCATGATTTAAAAAATATGATTTGGTTTTAACATTTAATTATTTAAGTCAAGATCCAGCCAACATTCAAGTCTGAATACAGACATGCAGGTTGAAGATTCTTGGCCCTGATGCAAAAGCTATAACTGATTGCACCACCTAATGGCTAATGGTATAGCATAAATAATGCTATCTCACAATATAGAATATATAATTTCTTCAATAATATTCCTTGATCTAAAGTGATTACATTATCATGCAGTTTGCAAAAAGTATGCACTGTCATTAGATGTTTGGATCACCTACTTACAGCCCCACTGTTGCACTGGCAATGAACAGGCCCATCAGAGTTAAGTTAGTGCATCCCCTATTGCTTCTCTAACTGAACATATAAGGCTTGCTTTACAATAATGTTGGATCCCATGCTGCTGGGGTTACAGTAGTTTGAAAGGAAACCTGACTTATTACTTATAAGTCCATGGGATTTCAGTGTGTTTGAAAGCTGTGCTAAAAGCAGAAGCCATGTTGGTGGTATGAATAGAAACTTATATATATGTTCAAAGATATTTCATCTTCAGTTCAAAATCTGCAGTTACATAGGCCTTTAGGTCTGACAAACTACCAACATTAATGCCTGATTGGAGCTATACTATGAAACTGTGGTACAATAATGACTACTTCAAACCATAAAATGGCTCTAAAGAAAATTATGAAGGACATATTAATTAAAACAAAATAGTAACTAAGCAAAATAGCTTCTTAAAAAAATCTACATTTTTAACCTTCTACAGTTAAAAAACATTCTACCACTTGATTACAGGCATGTCTAAAATATTTAGTTGGAAATTCATAAAATGTAAAAATTTATTTATAATTAAAAACTATTTTAAAGTGAATTGTTGCCTTATTTTCTAGCTAATTATGTTTTCTAAAAGTGTTTTTTTTTAGAATTTAACATTATATTTTTTAGAATACAAAATTTCTTTTCTAAGCACATGGACATAGAGGAAAACTATGCTGTGTGATGCTGATAAATTGGACATTCTTTCACCATTTCAATAAAAGATTCCTGAAAAAATGTACTTAAATATCAGTTATAGAGAACAGAAGTTGCAGTAGCTCAAGGAAAATAATATGTATTGGACCTTACTCCTTATGTTACAAGTTCAAAGCCTGCATCATGTCACGCGGTTGCCACTTACACCCCGTGTAAAACGAATTGAACTAATTCCACCTTTGCTCTTCAAGAGAGATCTTTTATTTCTGTATGCTGGAAATGATAATGAGGTTTTTCAACCACAGTGCATGTTACTTGTTAAATGGGCAGAACTCAATATATAGATATATATTATCATTATATACACCGTGTGGCTTGCTTTCTCAAGGTCTGTCACTCTTCATATAGAAGACTTGGCTTTTCTGTATATAATGTATGTAAAACCTAGCATTCAGTTTTTTCCTTTGGAATATTAGATTTTTTTCTCGGCCATCACCATACAAAGCTTGAATGAAAAAAATAAGAAAAAAAAACAAAACAAAAATAAAACAAAAGTTTTCATATTATTGTGAGTTCAGTATAATTTTCTGTATTTTAAAGGCATTTGACTTCTTATTTATTTCTGATGATATATTTAGTTTACACTCTGTATTTAGCTTACGTTATGTAATGCAATGATTGACATAATATGCATTTATATGATTTGTTTTCCTTTTTACTGTTTTTATTACTTAGTATGACTTATTTAGTTTTCATAATGTGCAATTTTAGATGGCCTCAGACTAATGTAAAATGATTTGTAGTGGAAACATTTATATTTTTATAATAAACTTGCTGAAAGTATTTTTGACAGAACTGACTAGTGTGTTTATGGCTTTGATGTCTTTAAAGTGGTGTTAGCGAGAAACTTGATAACATAGTCATATGTATACAAAACACCCTCTTTAGCTATGGGAGCATAGCAGAACCTGCTGATCATTGGGCAATTTCACAGTTCTAATACTTTGACCGTAGACCAAGCTCGACCAGACAGCTGATTTCTGTATTCTGTCAATTGATTGCACACTACAGGCTGTTATAAAAATGTGTATAATTATCCATCTACAAGGTAAACCCACAGGCCTGCATGTTTTATTTGTTTGCTAATGGTCAAGGGCAGGTCAACAGGTGAGCAGAAGAAACCACCTATGATTCCCAGGCATGGCCAGGGACTGCTTTTCAGGAAGAAAGGTACATAAAGGAAGGTGGAAAGCAAGAGTGCAAGAGTCTTATGCAATATGTGCAGTTATATACAATAACTGTAGGGTGGGCCTCAAGAATCAACTGCACTGGTTGACTTTAAGAATTAACTCCACGGGTGGGCCCCAAGAATTAAATCCACTGGTGGACCCCAAGAATCAACTCCACTGGTGTGGCCTATACACCCAAATAAGTAACTGGTCAAGGGTATATACAGGATGCAAAAGTTACAGTCACATTTGGATCCTGGAACCTGATGGGAGTCTAAAGGCCCCTATGCTTTATAAACTAGACTAGTATGATTATTAAAGTGTTATAGTTTTTTGGACTGTAACAACTTCAAGTTAGGTTCTTAAGTTCAGTGTTATAGATTTAGTTCAATAACAATTTCTTATAAAGTAGGTCTAAGTTTTTCAAATATTATTTTAAAACACTGCAGCACAATGCACAACAGAGAGGTTGTCCAGGACAGCCAGTCACTTCCTCGCCATCATTTAAGTTTGGATTACAAAATACAATAGTTTTAACACCATGTTTTTGAAAAGTGATTCTCGAGTATCCCCAGCAAATTATCATTTGAGGATATTCAATTGATAGGACATCTGGTAACTTGTATTGCTCTGAACGCTCTGAAAATCCTCAAAAAATGATTTGTTGTGTACACTTGAAATATGCGCACAATTCAAAGCAATTCAACATCCAAAATTAAATTCAAATGTCCCGGTATGGTCAGTGTGTTTCCTTTGCACAAATGTATCAAGGCTACAACTACAATTCACAAAAACGTGTTTAAAAACAGTGAAAAAGTGAGAAAATTATTGCACTGAGAAAAGTTATTTCAAGATCAAATTAGACAAGTAATCTATATTGCAGATAAGAAAAATTCTGAACTGTATCAGTAGCTACTATCAAACAACAGAATTTAAAGCACATTAATATTAATTAGCTGCCATTTAAATATTTGAACGTAGAAAGGATGTCTCCATCCAGTGTTCCTTATATTTTCTTTTTTAGGAGACCTTGATATATTGAAATCAGAGATGAATAATTGCTTTGTTATGATGGCAATGCATTTCAAAATGCAATATACCAGTTATATTTCTGGCAAAACTAAACTGCACTGTATTGGCCACAAGCGTAATGGTGATTGGGAAATTCAGCAACTTTTAGGTTAAGGTAACTAATAGAGTGCAACAAAATATTAACAGGTCTCACACACAAGACTAATTTACATACTACAGAGACTAGCTTTAAACAAGTAGGAAATGGTGAATGAAGACTTTTTTTTCCAAACATATTGCTTTGTTTATTTTGCTTTGTTGAGGAGATAAGAGAGTTTTGATCTACTCTGAGTGAGGTTTATTTGACCTGCTCACTCTCTACTCTTTGTCTTATCTGAGAGCAGAGAGTGATGTCACCACAGGTTGGCACATAGGACTGCTGTCAGCTTGAGAACAGAGTGTGTTATCTCTAACAACCAAAGGATATTAATTACTGATTTACTTTGAGCTCTAAATCTCTCTGCTGAATAGATAACATCTCCTGCGCTCATGTCAGTGCAATTTGAAGAGCTCTGAATACGTAGCTGATATGCTTATCACTGCAATAGAACCATCTACAGTCTGCCCAGGAAGGAACAGGGTGTATGAATCTAAAGCTGCTTGTGGCTCAATGAAAGAGTATGGTAGGATAACCCCTTTAATTTATCGTTGGTTGAAATCATAATTTTAGCTGTGATAAAAAATATAAAAAATGGTGGGTGTGATGTTGGACATTTAGTAGTACTGATGCACTATAGGAAAGGTAATACACCCAGGGGCGTTGCTAGGCAGTATCATTCGGGGCAGAAGCCCCGGATGTAAAGCCTTCTGCCCCGAATGATTAGTCTCCTAACTCTCTCTGCTCCCTGCAGTAGGAAGCTCCGCCCACCACCAGAGCCTCAGCACTCTCAGGGAGCAGTGAGAGCAGCCCCTCCTCTGATGTGCTCCCTGCACAGCCCTCTCCCGGAGCTACAGCACCGACAGCAAGGTTCCCTGCCTGCTTCTGACGGCTACTTCAGCAGATCGTCGGCCCCATCACTATGGAAACCAGAACGAGCTTCTGGTTTCCTCAAGTCTTCCAGAGCTGCCTAAACAGCCTAGGAGCTTCTAGGACACCAGGGACTGTGATGCTGCATAAGGTATGTCCTGAGGCAGGATGGAGGGCCATGCTCCCACCTCACATGTTTCACATAGGTACAGTATATTAGTATATACATACACATAGGGACAGTATATACACAAATGTAACACTCAGGTAAATATTGGACATGTGTATATACTGTTCCTGTGTGTATATTACAGTATATATATATTTATATACACACTAATATATATATATATATTATATATATATATATATATATATTATATAATAATATATAATATATATATATATACACACACAACACATACTATATATTCAAATGTAACACCCAGATAAGTATTACACAATGTATATACTGTCCCTGTGTGAAGTGAAGTACATGTGTGTGTATATATATATATAATATATATATATATATATATATATAATATATAATATATATATATATATTTTATATAATATGTATATATTATATATGTATATATATATAATATTTATATTATATATATTAGTGTGTATATAAAATATAATACTGTAATATACACACAGGAACAGTATATACACATGTCCAATATTTACCTGTGTTGTTACATTTGTGTATATACTGTCCCTGTGTGTATTAAAGTCTGATATATTAAAGTGGTCAAGCAATAAAAAGTGAACAAAACAAACACAAAAAACACACATATAACCTTTTTCCTCATTACAAATGCTTTTCAATTAAAAATTGTAAAAAAAAGTACACATATTTGGCATCACCATGTGCGTATCAACCCTGTGCTATAGAACTGATTTTACCCCCTCCATGAAGACTGGTTCCCCAAAAAAAAAAAAAACATTTTTCTTCATCCCACTGTGCAAGAAATTGAATAAAAAGCAATCAAAAAAGTCCCATGAACCTCAGAACAGTACCAATGAAAAAAGTTATGGCTATTAGAATTTAATGATGCAGAACATTTTATTTATTTATTTATTTCTGTGTAACATTACTACAAGATTAAAAAAAATTGGGTATTGCTGTAATCGTGTTTATGCCCCACAGTAAGCGCTGTAAAAAAAACACTACCAGGATTTTTTATATACTTTGCCTCATAAAATTTGGGAAAACAAGGTATCAAAAAACATATATAGCCCAAAATGGTGCCAGTAAAAAAGGTCTGCTCATCCTGCACAAAATAAGCTTTACAAACAGCTCTATTTCAACATAAAATTAATAAAAAGAGTTATAGATGAAAAAAGAAGAAAAAAAAAATGGAAAACAGCTGTGTCATTTAGGAGTTAAACTACATCACCACATATACCGTATAAGAGGCACTTTTTTGCCACCAAATTTGGGAAGAAAATGAGGGTGCAACCTATATTTTTGAAAATTCCCAACAGGAGGTAGGAGTGGGACAATGCGTAGGCCGTGGCTGGAGGATGTGGTATGTGGTCGGATACCATCAGCAAGGGGGTCAAGAGCAGAGTCCCCTGCTGCTGGAAGCTAGCGGCGGGGGTTTAATTATCCCCTTCCTGCATATGGATGTGCCTGAAAAATCTAAATGGCATGAAGGATGTATAAAGCGGGCTCACGCACTAGACCCACTCTATGCATAGCGGACAGCGACTGTTCATTACACTCACCGCTAACAAAGGGCCCGTGCCCCGAATGTTTTAGGACCCTAGCAACGCCCCTGAATACACCACTGTATTGTGGAAGAAACTAACTCTAATACTATGCTGTAAGGACTGCAAGTAGTGGATCCACTGAGCCACCACAAGCAGTGGTGTAAGCTGCACCAGGGAGCTGAGTCTTAGGCCTCGTTCACATGGCTTATTTGGGCACAGATTGGCGCCGTACTCCGCGCCAGATTTGCGCTTCAGTACGGCACCAATACGTCCCTGTCATTACGGTAATCCCACTGCCCCTCCCTAGAGAACAGTTTGGATTCCGTCACTGACATGCACATTATTTACGGCGCGTACGCGCCGTAAACAATGCATTGTCTATGGGGCCCGGGAGCGGCGCCCCCGCCGCGCTCCGGCCCCGCCCCCGTCCCGCCCCTTTATTCACGGCGGATTTGTGAGCTCAATACGGCTCACAAATCCGTCGGGAATAAGCCGTGTGAACACGGCCTTACAGGCCGCTGGTTCATCAGAGTCCGCCTCAAGGCAGGATGGGCTTGCTGATGTAGATGACCCCCAGGGTGCTTCCCCTGGCGTGACTTGCCTGCGGTGGTGGCCATGGTGTAACACAGTACAAAATCCCTGAAAGGGCTTATAGATGGTGATAGGCAGTAAGATCAGGGCCCGCAGCAAGAATCATAGTCAAGGGGTGGAGGAAAGGAAGTCTGGTACATGGTAAAGGCAAGAACACTTATAAAATGCTTTGTTAATAGACTAATGGCACTAAAGATCCAGCAGCGAGGTCTGGGGAGAGCTGAGTAATATAGGGTCAGCGTCCAGCAAGTACTCAATTACTGGAGCACTGGCTCCTTAAATTTTACACAGCTGGTGCACGTGTTCCCTAGCGGTTGGGAACGCATGTGTCAGCTGGCAGAGACAGTGCAGGCAGCAAGGCGAGGTGAGCATGCAGAGCAGAGACCAGAACTGCGCCTGCTCCCTGACATGCGGATCAAGTGGCGCCACTCACAGGGACTGCTGTAGAGGAGCTGAGGGTACGAGTGCACCCGCGACCTGATATTTGGGTCGTGTGAGTACCCCTAACATATGGCTGCTGAGATCCTAATTCAGTAAAAAGTAATACAAAACATTCGGAGAATAAGCTGAAACACAGTTACCATAACCAGACAAAAAGTGGTTTTATGGAAAGTTACAGAAGCAATAAAAAAAATTATACTGGAACATCTCCTTAACACACAATCAGAGCATGATACTAGTCATGTGGCACCCTCAACAGAATAACTGTTTTAACAATAAGTCAAGGCCATATAGTAGGCAAGATTCTACTTCTTCCAAAATACAATGGTTATACAGACAAGGACTGGATTCCTGTCTCTCACAGTATCATACACTACATACCTCAACTTGGAGCAAAACAGGTTCGACTTTTTCACTGATTCAAACCATGTCCCACCACTTCATTGGTAACATGAGAATTGTTTTGGAGATACCAGCCATTGGAAATATATCCACAAATGGGGATTCCAGCAAGAATCCTGTGTGAACAAGAATCCTGTGGGATTTGAAACGCGTTGGCGTTGGATGCTGTTTACATTGTCCTGAAGATGTATATTTAAAATAAAAGTCGTGGATTATTTACCCGCTGGAATCCCCGTTTGTGGATATATTTCCTATGTTTGGCGTTGACTGGCAGCTCTCCTTGTGGATTTGATAACCACGGAAACACTGCAACGATTGCGAGAAAGGTGAAGGAGTGCAATTATACACCGGCTGCAGCGGTGGCTACAACTCAGGGGTAAGCGGCAGTGTTTTACTTTGTTGGATACCAGCCATAGACTATATCTATGCATGAAGAAGTTTGTGCTCTACTGACCACTGTGCGCTGTCTAGGTTGGGGACTGACAAGGGTCCAAAGTTTTGGAGCTGCACTAAAAATATCGATCAACTTGCGATACACAAGCAAAACTGTACATGCAAAATATTACTTCCAGTAAATTACTGTGACTTCTATTGTTTAAATACAAAGTTCAGTCTTCAGTCATATTATTTCCTACAGGGGAGATAAATAAGAAATGTCTATTTATCACTGCTATTGGGTGGTCGGGATTAAACTGACACCTCCAGACAAGGCCTACAAATTAGACATAGTAGCGGTCTGTAGGAGATCCCATTAATAAATATATGTGCATTATCTCTCTTCATGTTCTGTATATTGTAAGAAATATAATGAAATGCCAGCTATAAGTGAACTTATCCCTAGCCGTACTAACAAATCATGAGGCAGGCAGCGTACTAGTAAGAAGCAGCAGGTTGGTGCATTACAAACACTACCACACACTGTCATCATCCTTTATGTTCCAGAGCTCTGGTATACTGTTAATGATGCCTCTGGGCTAGAACTTATCCCTTTCTCTTGTGCATATTATCTTTCTTTGTATTCGAAGAGAAAAATTTTGGCAGGAGAAAGAAAAGCATGCAGAGGTCTCCAGATAATAATTGAGTTATTATAACCTGACAGCCATGCTTAGTTACCCAAGTGGGGATTTCACTACAAGAAGGGCTGAACTTTTGAAATGGTTGGCAATAAATCCAATTATATTTACATATATCTAACAAATTAAATTGAAGTTCAGAAGAATGTGCTAATTATTTTCCCACAGAGAATACAGAGCATCACATTTTTATGCAATGTGCATTTTTTGTTATAAATTTCAAATGTTGTTAATTGTCATTTGTACATTTTGAGTAATTTTTTACATAAATTTTATTTGTTATATTTTAACTGAATTTTTTTTCCAGGGCTATAACCTCTTTTGAAAGGAATGGAAATAGAGTATTTTCCATCACCAACTCTAAGAGGGTAATTGTGTCAGAATTATTGGTTATAAGCCCAAGTATTAGACGCTTGTCCACTAATACAATTAAGGTGGCCCATGAGCATACAGTATTAGACTGTGATACCTTAGGCGCATATTTTCAATGCATAGCAGGTATATATTATTTATACACGAGCATGATGTTTCAGGAGAATCCCCCCCCCCCCTTTCTCAAGCATGTTCTTGGAAAGGGGGGGATTCTCCCGAAACGTGGCACGCAGTTGCGCTCAGTGCCCGCCTGCCTGTTCGTGTACTCCAAGTTGAAGATGTAGTGCTAATGCAGCTGCATGGGAAACACTCATTTGAAATTGGAGTTACCAGCCATTATGGACTAATGAAAACCATCTGCAAGTAACAAGTTTGTAACTTTTGTGCTGCTGTATTTAGAGACTTTTAATAAATGAAACTAAGTGGTTAAATAATATATACCTGCTATCCATTGAATACGTGCTTTGAAGGGAGTGAAAGGATTTCCTATTTGCAGGTGAATGGTGGCTTGGTTAATCAGGATCACTACCAGTATATTTTCATACAACTAGGCACATAAGACATTTTTTGAAGGCCCAATCTCCATCTATATAGCTGTCATTATTTGTAAGTCAACAGACAAAAAAAAATAGATGCTAGTAGCTAGTTGTCACGATTCCAACCCGGGTGGCTGGAAACAAGCGGGATGGGCGGATCCTCTGGGCCCACCGCAGGTACAGATGGTAGATGCAGGCGGTGGATAGCCGAAGTGCTGGTCTGGGTTGAAAGTACAGGAACGAAGACAGGACACCGCTGGTGTAGACGTTAAACGTACACACAGTCCAGGTGTAGCTGGGGAACGTATGCACAGTCCAGGTAGGTAGCAGGCTACTGTATGATGCCAGGTAGCAGCAGGTATAGGCAGGCTGGTGCAGCGGTAGATGTACAGCAGGAACTGATAAACATGTAGGAACCTACAAGAGAACAGCAACAATGCAGCAGCCAAGGGGTCAAGCTCTTGTGCTGAAGACAACAACGAACTGACATCAGCCTGAGGGAGGAAGCTCCTCAAGAAGCCAGAGGTCATAGGTCACTGGGCTGGACCAAGGACCACTGACTTCTTAAGTACCATGCAGTGCCGCGCGTGTGCCCCTAGAGGGAGCAAGTGTGTGCACAGGAAGACAGGAAGCTGGAGGAAGCCATGGTGACTGAAACCTGTAAGCAGGAGCTGGGACAGGTGGGTGAATAAGGCCAGAAGCACTAGAGACACGGGCATGCTGATGGTCCGTAGCAGGGGCCGCAGCGTGAACCGTGACACTAGTGAGTGGTTCAAAAGTCATTGACTAGATCTGTATGGCCATGTTATATTGGGACTCATTATAGTTTTAAGACCTTGATACTCTGGCGGACCTGGAGGGAAAGCAAAAAAATGTCTGTACATTCTCATAGGAAGGAGGTGACTAGGTAATCAGAAGACTGCTCCATAACTACAAAAGGGCTGACTATTGTAGACTTTAGTTAGAATTGGAAGAGCAGCTCTTGAACACAAATTGCTGCTTTTAAATACTGTGAAATAAGGAACCTTCAAAAGCATTAGCACATGCAAAGATTTACAGTTTGGACAGGAGATCAATTTTATAACCCTGGAAATAGTCACTTTCTAACATAAACAGTGTATTGTTGGGGTTACGGTGGTGTCAAAATACAGTAGAAAGCATTGGAAGCGATTCCACCTGCAGAAGATTAATGCAATAAGTCATACATAAGCAATATTTTACATCCAAGTAAAAAGAGGGCAGCTGGTTGTTTCAAAAGATGAAGTTATAGACAATTTCTGGCAATTGAATTAAAATAGGGAGGATTCATTGCTTGTTAAATTATGGATTTTTTTTCAATTGAAAATTAAAAAGATCAGAAAAGGAACATGTTGTAATTCATATATTATGTATAAGGATTAGAAAACATTTCTATTAATATAATTGCATATCCATATATGTTTACTATAAACTGCTGACTGCCACTGTCCTGCTGAGCATATATCACGCCCAGTCAGTATTCAGAGCTAACAACATTCACCTGGCACAGTAAAGCTATGTTCACACGGCTTAAAATGGGCCGTATTTCGGTCCGTAATTACGCGCCGAAGTGCGCAAATTACGGGCCGAAAACGGCCCATTCATTACGGTAATTCACAGTTCTCCTAGAGAACTAGGGATTACGTCTCCTCTCCCCGCCCGGCGAAGCCGCCGGACGGGGAGATAATTGACATGTGAATTACCAGCGGCGTATACGCGCCGATGGCAATTCAAGTCTATGGGCCGGGAAGTGCCGCCCCCTCCCCCCGTCCCCCGCCCCCCCCCCGCCCCGGTCACCCGGCGTAATTGCGGGGCGTAATTACGCCCTGCAAATACACCGTGTGAACATAGCCTTACAGTCATACTGGAAACTTCTAGAAGCCTATAAGTAAACAACGCAATCCTCGAATCGCTAACTGATAAACATGGCTGAATGGCAGGAGGATAGTCTTTACATGTGCTCATCAATTTACACAGTCAAGTCACATTATTATGACTACCAGCTAAAGTAACTGCTATGTGCAGCACAGTATGCAGCTAGACAGGCTGAGAGTGACTCACCAAGCTCCTGGTAGGTTGTCACAGGTATCTAGAACCACGCTACCTGCATCCCACAGCTGCTGAAGGGTACATTATGAGGATCCATAGAGCGAACTTGACCATCAAGAGGGTCTCACAGATCACGAATTGGGTTCAAATCTGGGGAATCAGGAGGATAATTATGGGGGTAATACTTGGAAGTCTGGGTCATGTCCTTCTAATCAGAGTCACACATTTATAGCAATGTGACATGTTGCTTAGTCTTGCAGAAAGACAATCAGGATGGGTTTTAATGACTGAAAAATAGTTTTTATCCCAAATCGATTGAGATGCCTTCCACATGATGGTGGGCCCCGAGGGTGCCATAAATTTATTTCCCCGGCCACAATGTGTTTTCTACAAGGGTTTAAGGGTCTTTTTCCTGATTTTTCAAAACTGCTCCCATTATCCATTAAAAAATGTGACTCATCAGCAGAAATCCAATTTCAATACTGCGGGAAAAAGTAGTTTTTTTTGTCAAAGCAAATTGGTTACTGATTGTAGGACCATTCTTTACTTTTAACCCCTTAACGACCTTTGGGGTATCCATACACCAGGTCGTTTTGGGGGGTTTAAAGCACCTGGGCGTATGGATACGTCCGAGGATAGCGCGAACTCAAAGCAAGTTTGCGCGACGGCGCGGGTGTCAGCCTTAATTACAGCGCATCCCGCACCACGGCCCCCACCCCGGATCGCTCCGGGGGGGGGGGCGGTTAACCCCTTTAAATTTCGCACAACGGTCGCAATAACTAAGAGAGACGCAGGAGGAATCGCCCCCTGCTCCTGTCGGGGGCAGCAGCGCACGGATCGGGCGTCCGTGCGGCCCTGCCCCCTTACAGACACCACGGAAGGCAGAGAAAAGCCTTCCGGTGTCTGTGACGTCCCGCGCCCGGCCTGCCCGTGGGGGACGCCCCGATGTGACTGCATTGTCATAGGGAAAGTCATAGCAACAAGCTATGCACTGACCTATTTAATGAGAGATTAAAAATCCTCATTCAAATCCCCTATGGGGAAAAGTAAAATAAAAATGGGGGAAAAAGTGAAAAAAAGAAAAAAAAAAGTGAAAAACAAAAAAAACCCCAAACACGAAAAAAAAAACAAAAAAAACGTACACCCCCCTTTTTCCCCCTTTACAAACCCAAACCCGCCCCAAAAAAGACCCAAAAATTTAAAAAAAGTCCCCCATATTTGGAAATCGCCGCGGCGAACACCTGCCCTATAAAACTGTCATTTTTAATTTAACCCCTTACGGTGAACGGCGAAAAAAACAAAAAAAAAAAACAATCACAAATTAAGTTTTGTTCTTTCCCGCAGCACTAAAAGGGGAATAAAAAGCGATAAAAAACCCCTAGAAACGCCAAAGTTGTACCAATTAAAACGTCAGTTCTCCCGCAAAAAAAAAATCCTTATACAGCTTCTGTATAGGGAAAAAAAAAAAAAATGTATACTCTCAGAAGATAGCGATCCCTAAAAAATTTTTTTAAAAAAAAAAAAAAAAAAACACTTTTCTTTTTTTTTAAAGTGCTTCAACATAAAAAAAACTATATAAAGGGGGTATCCCATAATGAAGCGACCCAAAGAGTAAAAAAACTTATCACGGATACTGCACGGGAGCCGGGTTTAAAAAAAAAAATAAAAAACACTACAAGGATTGCAGTATTTTTTCCCCCGGGCCCCAAAAAAAAGGTTTTAAAAAAGCAATGAAAAACCCTTGCCCCCCCCAAAAAGATACAAAAAAAAACCATCAACTCCTCTCGCAAAAACAAGTCCCTACACAGCTCTAAGGCACAGAAAAATTTTAAAATTTATGGCTCTCAAACTATGGTGTTTCAAAAACGTATTTTCCGTTTAATAACAGTGTTTTTATTGTATAAAAAAATAAAACAAAAAAAAAATAAAAAATTGGGTATCGTTAATCGAAATTTTGACCGGCTGAGTAAAGCAAACCAAAGTCATATATACCGTACAGTGACCGCTAATAAAAAAAAAAAAAAAAAAAACACTACCAAGATTGCGGGTATTTTTTTTCAAAACATCTCCAAAAACCTTAAAAAAAGTGAACATAGCATCATATGCACCAATAATGGTAAAAAAAAAACCCTTCAACTCATCCCGAAAAAAAACAAGCCCATCACAGCTCTCACACAGCAAAATAAAAAAATTTTAGGGCTGTCAAAAATGGGACAACAAAAAAAACCGAAATTTTTTATAACGTATTTCTACGGGTGTAAAATAATAAAACAAAACAAACTATATAAAATCTATATCTTGTAATTGTACCGAAACCCCCCTAGTAAAGTTTTCCCCATAATTTACAAATCACGGCGAATGCTGAAAATTGAAAATCAAAAAACAATGACTGAACTGCGTTTTTCCCCCATTTTTAAATTTTTCCCAAAGCTAAAAAAAAAACCCAAGGAACACCTGTGGGGCCTAAAATGCCCGAATACACCCCTAGATGAGGGTCCCTGAGGGTTTTTGAATCCAAAATGGGGCACTTCTGGAAAGTTCGCCTGTTTTTTGCAAATTTTTTGGCTTTTTCAAAAGCGACAGGCCCCCCCAAAATCTGTTTCCCTAAGCCAAAAAAGTCCCCCCTCCCTTGTTTCGCCCTGCCATGCCCCCACCAGCAGTTTTTCACCCAAATGTAGGGGATTGCCCAACTTTGGGAAAAAATTGCTAACAAAGTTTTACGGTTCTTTTTCCAATTCCTTGTATTGTAAACATTTAAAACTAAAATTTTCAGATTATTTAAAAAATTTTTTTTTTTTCTTTCACAGCCTTATGCAAAAAAAAATTTTTGAAACACCCGTGGGGGCCCATAAACCAATGCACCCCTGGATATATTCCCCTTTAAGGGGGGGTTTTGTTTCCAAAAATGTTTTCTATTTTGGGGTGTTTATTAATTTTAGCACCTTTTGGGTTTCCCCAAACCTGAAAAGGCGCCTAAATAAAATCGTTTTTTGAAAATGAGACCTCAGAGTCCGGGAGTGCCCTTTTATTTTGGGGGTTTTGGTTGAGCCCCAAAACTGCACAAGGGGGGCATATGGGGTATCTCTAAAAAAAAGGGAGACCTAGGGGGGAATTTTTATATTTAAAATTTCATTTAACCCCAGTTTACATTTTTCCGAAAACCCCGTGAATAAAAGGATAAATAATTTAAAATCTTTCAAAAAAATGAAAATTTTTAAAATTTTACCTCCACTTTGCTTTAATTTCTGTGAAAAATCTAAAAGGTTAAACAAACTTCCTAAATAGTTTTTGGAAATACGTTAAAGGGGGCTAGTTTTTTTAGATGGCATTTTTTATGGGGGGACAAAAAATGCAGGCCCCTCAAAGCCACTCAGAAAATGGGGTGGTCCCAAAAAAAAAAAAGGGGGATTGCAAATTTTCTGAAAATTTTGAGAAATTACTACTAAATTTCAAAACCCCTAATGTCGTAAAAAAAAAAAAGACCCTTTTTAAAAAAAGATGCCCAAACCCATAGGGACATATGGGGGAGATGCTAGTTTTTAAACTATTTTTTTGGTGAATAATTTTCTGTCTTGCACGCAAAAAATTTTGCAACTTTCAAAACCCGAAAATTTTTTTCCCAAAAATTTTTCATAAAAATTTTTATTTTTTTCAAAAACAAACAAGGATGTATGGATAAAAATTTCCTTACAAACTTAAAGCACTTTGTGTCAAAGAAAAAAATTTCTGAATAACATAAATGGGGGTAAAAGTGCCCAAAAAGTTATTTCCAAAAAAGGGACACATGCAATTTCAAAAATAGGGCTGGGTCAGGAAGGCCAAAACAGGCTGGCCCTTTAAAAGGGGGTTTAAAGACCCATATACATTTAGGGTTTCTAAACCCTTTTTGGTTCAGACACATGTCTGGAACCCTCGGTTTAATTTTGGGGGTGACTGTTCCCCTAGTGGGGTCGGTACACTTCGCACCTTAAAAAAAGGGGCCTTTTTGCCCACCTCTTAAAATAAATGGCACGTAACCCCCCCCTATTTCCATTTATTTTATTCCAATAGCACCATTTGCCCACTCAAAAATACATTATCACCAGGGGCAACAACCCTTTTTGTTATCCACCCAAGGTTTAAATGGAGTGGTGGGGGTCAGTGAAATATTTTTTGGAAGGGTGGGGTTTGAGTTGTGTAAAAATCAGGAGAAAGAACGGGCTCTACTTCTAAAATGAAGAAAAATTCAGAACAACAATCTTTTGGTAAAACCCTTCATTTATCTTTGCCAAGGGTTTGAACCCAATTTGATGTGTTAAAGAAACCCCTTTTTAAGGCAGTCAAAAAGGGACAAGAATACCTTAGTTATTTAAAGTCTTGAAATTTCCCCCTTATGATAGCTCTACAGCCTTATCAGCCCTCTGGGGTTTTCTGGATTTGCCCTGTTCAAAAAGGGCACTAATAGAAAGGAAAATGTACTCATCACAAGTACACATGCATAAATCCCAATTTTGCTATAAAACGGGAATGCACTTGCCCACTAATTAAATTGCTCTGGGGAAGGGAAAAGGGAAAAGGGGAATTAACATGGTCCAGCATAATCAGAGCTGGGTTTTGGGGGCTTTGACCTTAATTCCCAAATTTTTTGTTAAGTCCCCGGTTTAAAAAACAAAAAAGAAAAAAAAAAAAAAACTTTAAAAGAATTCAAATTGGAGAAGAATAATAAAAGCTCAAAAAAATGAAGCCCATCTGGGCAAAACCTTGGGGAGCTGAAAGGCAATTAACAATGTAACCATAGACTTCCGGGATCTTTGTGCCCTATGCGCTGGCATATACATAATTTGGTTCATAAAAAGGGGCCCAAAATTTTTAGGCATTTTAAAGTTTCCAGCAGTACAAAAAAAGCCCATTTTTGTTTGGCCTGCTTGTTTTTTCCTTTTCAGTTCTTTTTCCTCTTTTTACAACACCCCAAAAACATAAAACAGAAAGCAGCGCACATTAAATTTTTTGTTTTTTCTCTTAATTTCCAAAAATATTTCGTCTTCTTCCATTCCCTACCTATATAAAAAGCATTGTGGGGGCCCCATTACCTGAATTAACCTCTGGGCCAAGCCAAAATAAAAAACTGCATTTTTTTTTTGGAGGTAAAAAAAAATCAAAGGAAGGCTTTTTTGGCAGACAATTTGACATTATTTACCAACCAACAATCAATTTTGATCTATTTTTAAAACAAAAATAAGACAGATCATTTTTAAAAGACATAAGACTTTTTTTGCTGGGACAGATTTTAAACTTGGAATCA